>ARYC01003003.1:0-55380 GCA_000711775.1 Oxytricha trifallax | reverse complement strand
ATTAAACCTTCAAGCTTCACCAATTGAATGAGTATATCCCGCTCCTTAGATTTCATCAACACGCGCCAATCATCAAGAAGCTTTAAGAAAAACGAGGTTATCTCGTTACTCCACTGTTCATGATGTTCTGTCCATTTGTTCTTACTTTTAAGGGTCTCTATAATAGCTTGTATTTTTGATCTTAAAGAATTACTCTCTTAGATAATTTATGCTATTTCTTTATCGTACGATGAGCTATCCTTGGTGAAACGGTAAGGGCCCATTGTCGTCTCTTTTGACTCTTCACCTTGACTCTCATTATGATCGTTTAACTGGCACTTGGGAAAGTCTCGACTTGTACATTGAATTCATGTTAGAAAGAAGTATCTCCAGGGAGATTATTTAATTATTATCTGCTTTTATTGAGGGTTGAGTTGTGTTTAGTCAAAGTGAGACTAGGTTACTTGAATGAACTGATTCTTATTCCTCTAAGGATCTCCGCATAAGTCTTTTTACCTTTGTTGTGGAGGTTGACCCATTTCTTCTGTAGTCTGCTATTGTCCATTTTTGTTTGTTGAATCCTCCTTGCGTTGTCGACGATCCTCAATGTTCTCTTTGAAAACTTATTGGTTTAAAGGGTATCTTTGAAGAGCGAGTTAATGTATTTTGAGAGAGAATCCTCTTGATTTTTTTAAAGCCGTTGTAACTATTCTAATACCCTTCGTTAGACTTGACCGATATATGTACGCCACTCAGGCTTTAAAACGCAATGCCTTGTGTGCTTGTAGAATCTATTTCTTTAGAATAGGCGACTCCTTATGAGCCTCTTATTGCAAATGTGATATCCCAAATCTCTTGTCCAATACGAGACTCCCTTGACTTTGATATTGCGTACAGTCCATAAGTAGCGTAGTGTATTTACTCTCTCAAGGCATCAGCCTCTTTGTGCTCAGCCTCCTTTATCAATCTTAACGTCATCTTATAGTATTTCTCGAGATGTACTTGATCATAAGTAGGTTTTATATGTTTCGAAACCAAGGCTTCATCTCTTAGTTTCTATCTTTAAAGTAGTTTATATTTACTAATAGCTGTTATATTATTGTGCTCATAATTTAAGCTAAATAGTTATTTATTGAATTTTTTAATTTGTTCTATTTTATCGTTCGTTATTGTATGGTTTCTTTTAGGATAGTTTCTTTACGATGAATTTTTGGATAAGAGAGCTGGCACTCCCTCAACCAATTTCTCTGAATGAAACCTTTCTTAGAATGGTATAATTAACACTTCGTGATTGTCTGTGATTGTCTGTTATATTAGTATAGTACTGGGGTTTTGACCCCAAAGTGTTAAAATCTATGGCCGTCCCATCATCTTTGGTTTTGGAATTGCTAAAGGAAAATCACTTTGTGAAATCGTCCATCGTTTTATCCACTTCAGTTTCATCCAAAGTAGGTCTTTTCATTTTCTTGTTGCGATTGAGTGGGAAGAGTTCCCTCGCCATCGTCTTCAATTCTATCTATTCTTACACATGGAGGCCATATTTTGAAGTGTTTTCGCAGCCAAAGTATGGCTTCGACTTTCTTAAAGATTTCCTTGGGTTGCCATTAGTAGTCGTATAAAACATCTAGCAGACTTTGAGTCTCTCGTGGAAGATAGTAACAGGGAGTGGGCGCAGGGCATGCTTTTCGGCAGCGAAGAGTGGCAGCAGGATTGAGGGCTACAGCTTTACTGATGAGGAGGACCGGTCTTTCTTGCAAGAGGACATCCTGTGGTCTTCTACATAGATTGGTTGACTTGAGATGGTAAGAGAAATAAAATTTAATAGGAACTTTAATAATATTATTAATCAGATTTATCTAAAAATTTACAGGTTGTTTTTAATTTCCTACTACCCCCCTGTAGAAGTAGTATACTTAATTTTAAAAAGCAACCTGATCAAAATTATAATAATTATCAAAATATATAAAATAAATTTTAACTTTAACGATCACCTCTATTTAACGTTATAACATCTTTTACCATATATTCCAGGTTTCAAGAAAGTTAATCGCCATGAATTTCATATTATTTTAATTTAATTAATTATAAATTTATTTCACAAATCAAATGTATTTCTACAATATTTAAAAAAAATCGTCTAATTGGAGGTGTTAAATTTCCAGTTTTTTTAATATTATTTGAATAACTTAATACAAAATTTATTTAATAACGTCTCAAGAGTAAAATGGTTTAGAGTTTTGAAAAAACTAAAAGTATAAAACAAATAATGGGTTTTGAAAAGATACAATAAATTCAATCTAATAAAAGACTAAAGATTGGTATATTAATTTATTGTTTTTTTTTAAACAAGACTTGCATAAATACAAAAAAAGAATTTAATATTTTCATAAAAATTTATTTTCAAAAATTTAAATGAATTATTTAAGCACTACATTAATTAATTATGCTTATTACAAAAACTGAATATTGATAAAATACATTCGAATCGGGGAAATGTAAAAATTAAAATACAAAATTAATTATATAAATATTTACTGCTGATGTAATGTGTGAATAGTCTTTTTTTAGAAATTGGGTCAAAATGCGAGATTTTTTTACAAAGTGGTCACTTTTACATATATTTGTAGATAAAATTGACATTTATTATTATAATGCTATCTTAAATGACCATTGTAGAGATTTATTACCAAAATGGCCAAATTTTGTGTTTTTGACTAAGATTGATATGTCTTTGTTTATGTCTGTCATATATTTGTAGAATGGCCATAAAGTGGTCAAAATGCATTGATACAGCCAAATTGTCAAAATTAGGTGTCAAAAGTGAGATTTGTTGTTGCAATGACCATTTTAAGGAAGGTTGGTCAAATTTTCGAAAAATCAAGGTCTTTAGTCTGAATCTTGCATTTTTAGTCACTTTTCGCAAAATTATGGTGACCAAAATCCCATTTTGAGCAGAGAGGTCAAAAATCTTGAAAATCTCTTATATTGGTCAATGCTGTCAAAAATTGCGAGGTTTTAGAGTTCTTGATTGCAGCACTGTCTATAAAAGGATACTGATCAAAACAATTGAGCAGAAGTTGGAAATTTGCTAGATTTTCACTGCATTCTCAAGAATTCGAAAAGTCTGATGCTTAGTTTATCTCCTCCCTTCGCATAATTATGCAATTCTTGAAATAGTTGTATTTAAAGCGAGATTTTAATAACTATAGCCAAAGTTGCTCAACTCCTCTAAATTTCACTCTGAGATTATAGAAAATTGCTATTCAGAGTGTAGTCATGTGGAATTGGATGATACTTGCCAAGAATTCATAAATATCTGAGAAGACTTGTAAGAACTGCGAATTCAAGGGATCCCCATAAATATTTGCATTGATTATGATGACAGTATTAGTAGCAGTAGTAATAGCAGCAGTAATAGTAGTTGCAGTTGTATAGATGATGCATGAATTATATGCACTTATAGAATTTTAATTTTGAGGTGCAATTCTAAGTTTTGAGTAGAATCTCAAACAAAGCCATACCTCATAGTATGTATCCACTTTTTTATGCTGAATGCCCAGAGTCCTCTAACATCATCCTCGCTCATATTTTTGATTATCTCTTGGATTCGCTTGACAAGCTGCACTCTATAATTTTTAAAGAGCATATGCTTACTTGTAATGATGTTCTGCTGCTTGAGGTTCTTTTTTATGTATGCAAACAACTATTCGATTGGGTTGAGCCAGGGCGAGTATTCTGCGTTGAAAAGAACATTGACTTTGAAGCGACGAGCAGTCGCAAGCATCTCTGAATATTTATGAATTATCGCATTATCCATCAAGAGCACCACCTTCTTATTGCATAAATCTTTGTCAGTTCTTATACTTCTTAGCGTCTGATAGATAAAGTTTTCGAATAGTACTGAATCGAATCCTCCTTCAATTATTTGAGTCGATACCACTCTATCAACCGCAATTGCAGCTATCAGACTCATAGAGTATTGCTATCTCTTCATTATTTATTTTTCAATAGACAACTGCCTAGCTTTTAAACCATAATCACCTAAATTGGCAAGCATTTCCTTTTGATATTGTGAGATTGGTTTATAGTTTAAATTAAGCTGGATTTGATCTGACAACAATGCTATGGGTTTGATACCATCCTTTGATTCTTCAAGTTGGCTCTGATTTGGTTATAGGTCACCTATAAGAGAGGTTGAATAAATTTGAGAACGATAGCAGAGTTGTCATGATAATAGTCTGATGATAGTATGCATAATGATTTGGAGTCTAAAGTTAGATATGTTGATTTTGTGGAATCTGGAACCATGCAACCATGAGATATCTTCAGGGTATCTTCATCTGGAAAGAACAACCTGAGTGGCTGATCCTTGTAATTTAAGGTTCAGATCATCAACTTGGTATTGTACAATTGATCCATACAACCTGGAATCATACAACATGGATCCATACAACCTTAGCGCGGATTCATGCAATCATTGAGCAGAACCATCCAATCCAATAGATATCTTCAGGGTATCTTCATCTAGCATTGGAGTTGAAATCATCCTATAATTTCCAGAGATTATTTTTAGACTTTCATCTCTCTCGCTCTTAATGCTATCAAAGATAAGTAATCGCTCCAACTCAGTTCAATAGGATAGTTTACCAAAGTCAAGAATAGAACCAACATATCATAGACTATCATCATGCAACAACCATCAACTTTCAAATTCAACTTCTTGTACTTACTCTCATCTATATTCGAGCTGCTTAATACTGAGAGCGATAGCTTTCTAGGAGTTAGCTGAATCACTTCTCTCTATCTCGAACTTAACAAAGACCTGCTTGATTTCTTCAAAGTCGATTGCAACTTTAGTTTTGATACTCGGTCGATCAATGGCGTGAGCCCTGAATGAATTCGTTTAATCTGTTCATCATCCGAAGTGACTTTCTTGACAGTGCTCTGCAACTTCATATTTCTGAACTTCTTCAGAGTACTCGATTAGTTTTGGGCACTGTCTTCCACTTTAGGAATAGGAGATAAATTTTTATTCAGCTTCTGCTTAGCTTACAAATTCTAACGAGGTGGAGTTTGCATAAGAACTGACTTCTAAAAATAATCCAATAAAAAATGTGATCAAATCGCTTACTTTAGAACTGCTTGATGATTTCTCTGATTTCTAAAAATTAGATTGCTTTGCAAACTTGGTCAAACTACTATTACTAGAATGAGATTTTGAAATTGGTTTTGCTTTAGTCTACAATAGTGAATGATGATTGGATGATAACGAAGCATTAGCAGCAGCTTAAAGCTTAATGCTTTGAGTAGTATTTTAAGCAGGCAAATTTATTGATCTTATAAATGAAACTGCATCCGATTCATTTTATGATTCCTAAAATTATTTATCATTCAACTGCTTGCCAAGCAGCAACTCTCCATACTGCAACTCCTTATCGCCTGCGATGATTTTACTGCGATTCTTGGTTGTGATGAGTTTAGTATCTCTCTCACTCCTCTTGCCACGAATACTCTTTTAATTTAGTGACCACTATTTAGGAGGCAAGTAGTCGGATCTGAAATTACTTTCATCAACTGATATAATTACTGCATCCTCACTTAAGAATTATGACAGTAGTCAACTCACCCATGAGCGCTTGCTGTTATAAGCTGGATCTCTATATTTGATATTCGCTGCTTCTGTCTTACCAAACTTCAAAATGAAACTACTCCTTGAGAATTTTATGAATCGTTGAGATGCAAGGCACTTTGAATGTATACTATAATGGCGAACTCGTTTTCATTTCTTGCAATCTATTATGTATATTTCTTCCAGTGCATTGATAAATCCCAACTTCCTCAATGCATTCGCCAACTGCAGCAACCAGCTGCTCATTATTTCTCTCCCTCCTCTTGCCAGATTTTTTAGGTTCTTAAGGAGGCAATACTTAAGTTCTTAATTCATGCTTAAACTTCTCAACAGTTCTTGATACAAACTCTGCTGTCACTCGCAACTTCTTAGAAATTTACTTTGGCTTCAACTAATCTTCCATATACATTTTACTATCTCAAGTCGCTTATGTGCAAGCTTTGCTTCTCAAGGCTTTAAATAGGGATTGTTTTCTTAAAGATGATTAGAGTTTAGCTGCTTTGAATTTTAAATCAGAGATAGAAATCCAGTTTGAATCAATTGCGTTGATTGCTTATCTTTAGTAGATCCAGATATCTAAATATAATTTGGATTAGAGTGATTCTTAAATTTTAGATTATTCTACTTACCAACTTTGATTTGCGAAAATTATTTAAGAACTGCTCAAGGTATTAGCAGAGTGAATCGTCGTTGAGCAAGCTCTTCAAATCTATAACATCTTTCAAATTGCATCGATTCCTTCTAATGGCATCTATATGATCAAACCTCCTTGCAAGGAACCCACTTGAGGAGGAACCTCACCAGAGTTGAGCAGAATTCCTGTATTGTATGAATATTTTGCAGGAGCAACCACTTGCACGAAATTCTTTCCTAAAATCACAGGTCCCCACTTCGTAATTTGCTTATCTTAAACCTTGATTCAACTTTGCTTGATGTTTTGAAATAAATACTGGCTTAGATGATCGTCGCTGACGATCGAGTGTTGCGATAGCTCTTGCAAAGACTGCGAATGATTTTCAGATTGCTCACTAAGGAGATTTGATTTTAGAGCTGTTTTCATTTTTAAATTAGAACTATTTAATATAATAACTAAGTTTAATAGTATATTCTATAATTCAAGATTTTCATTGATAGCATAAATTAATCTTATAACTACATGCTTATATTAAATTTAATATTGAGCTATCTTAAGACTATTATATTATGTTAATATTATTAATTATCAAACTTGCTAATGCAGCGCTCATTCATTACAGATTCGCGAGGATAAGTTCTCACTGGAACTTAAGTGCTACAAATCATGGATCAGTCACTTGAGCAATACACAATCGTCTTTGACATTCAGCTTGCCTTTCACACTATCAGAACCATATAAATCTAAGGTCTATTCCTGGGTGACAACTAAGAGCTTATCTAATTTGTGATCGAGATCATGAACTTCAGGTACAGACCTGCTTAAACATAAGAGATGGGTTGAGCAATGCATTGCAAACTTAAAACAAGCTTAGAATTATTATGTTTGATTATTTGCATCTCTTGAGCAATATAATATGCAAAGAGGTTTATGCAACCTCGCAATTGATGCTTTATTATTAGTAAGTTATTATTTTATAAAAATATTTTAATCAAAGAATGAAGTCAAGCAAAACTACGAAGCAGCTCTGCTTCACTTTCAAGCATTCCTCTAAAGCATCTGGTGGATACATCGTAGAAATATATAAGGCAAGTAATTAATTAATGTTGATGCATTCGCAAAGTATAGGTGTTCGACAAGCGATTCAACAGCACATTCAAGTTTTAAGTTGATCCGCAAAGAGGCTTCAAGAATGTTGCAATTTTGGAGGTTGCAGAGAACGAACCAGTTGTTGCTGTAACCTATAAGCGATGCGGATATCACAACGTATGGATTTATTCATTCAAGAAGGAAGACCCATACATGCACTAAGTGTATATACTTCTTGATCCTGAAGATTCTTCTGATGGTTGGTTCTTCAGCTTTGATAATGACAGTCTAATTCAAGTAGAGTAAGTCTTTTATTTGAAATTATTGCTAACGCGCAATTCATAGCTAAATCAAGGGAGAATACAGAAAGACTGTGAATAAGTATGATGAAGAAGTTAGAAGCCAGTTAACATCGCAAGAAATGCCAGAACCCTAAGAATTCGTTGGACAGTAAATTTCTCTGTGTGATTAAGAAAATATTTAGTTATTAAAAGCAGCTAAACTGCAATGGTGATAACACCCTTTATTCCCTACACTTTGTTGAATTACCTAAGTACTTGAGTTATAATACTTTAAAGCGCTGATTATATTTAATTTAAGTTAAACCTAAATTGCCTATATTATCTAAAGTAGTAATTACACTTTAAGAGTGATTTATAATAGCTTTTAAAATGTATTAATTTCATAACTTAAAAGCAAAGCTTTTACTACTAATTTCAAAACCTCTCTTTGATTTTACTCTAATTTTTATAATATCATAAAGCAGTTCCCTAAACCAAGAAATTAAAATCAAACTACTCTGGATAAATTCATGCTAATACTTTCTAATAATCAAGCACTTTTTTTAAAAACCTCTTCACCTAACCAGTCTTAATTTTATTAGAGTTATAGTCCTAATGTGCGCTTTATTTTCTAATTTGAGAGCTCTCTAATTTTATAGCACAATCATAATTTAATTTGCCTATACTAAGGATTAAAAGGGAATAATTTAATTAAAATTACTTGCTAATATAAATAAATTTTACATAAATTGAAGTAGTTGAATTAGAGAGCTCATGATACTAAATGCGCGCATTTTGATTCTTCTGATTTCCTATATTAAAAAGATTAAATAAAATACTTAGCCTTAAATTATGCTTGATCTGTTCCTCTAATTCTGATTCTGATTCTGATCCTCTGATTCTGACTGTTGATTCTCTGATTTCACTGATGCTATTACTTACCATTTTTAAAAGATTATACAAGTCAGGATGAGTTTCTTCGTTGCTTCCCCTTGGTACACACCAGTGAATCAAAGCTTCCAATATCTATTGATTCAAAGATGTGAAGGTTGGCTACTGCTCAGCTAGCGTCTTCCAGTACCCACTAGTGAGAGGGATCTCCGAGTAAGAACGAGTAAAATCTTCCAATATATTTTAAGCCTTCTTACCCCTCAATCCGATCGAAAAAAAGCTTCCAATATCTTTTAGTGACCACCCGAAACTCATCCTAAATTTATTATGACACTGCCTCGCTTAAGTAGGGTTTGCAACACCACCAATCATTCCAATATTCAGGTGGTTGGCAAGCAGTGATTTAGCAAAACTTAGATCTTGAGTTTGATTTAATCAAGTTTAGACTTTTAATTATTTTATCGTATGTATTATTGCTATTTATTAATTTTCTAAATCCAAGTGCTTTTTTAGAAATCCCTAAACTTTTTTAAATAACAGTATTCAGCAATAGAATTAACTTTAATGCACTGCGAGATAACTTTAAGTTTTTACTATGATTATTAAACTAGTTGTTTTAAGTTTAAACTTTAAAACTTTTTTCATGAAACTATTGCTAAAGTGCAAAAAAGTGTTAGATACCAGATAGATTTTCATAAGGTTTTTTATATAGCTACTTATACTCATGAATGGAGGGTATCCAACCATAGGCTGCGGCTGGACCCTAATGCTCCCGAGTAGAAGGAGCATGTTAGATAATGGCTATGATAAAAGTTAGGAAGGAGTCTTAAGTTAGGGCAGCAAAAAATCAAGAGGCAAAAGTTTGATTTTTGCTCAAATTTGCGAAATTTTAATGTGATAATGAATTATGAAATTCGCTGGCTTAAATAGGCCTGGAACTATACAATCTGGAGTCATACAGCTGGATTCATACAACTGGAGCTGTACAACTTGGATTCTTACAACCTAAGGTTGAGTCTTGCATAATTTGTCTCTAATGCAGCTATACAACTTTATGTAGAACAATTAACATACTCAGCGATTTCTTAATACACTTTTGCATGAATTTTTGAGATATCTTCAGGATATCTTCCTGGAACCATACAACCTGGAGATATCTTCAGGATATCTTCATCTGGAACCATACAACCTTAGAGTGGATTCTTACAACTTAGCATCTCTAATTCGACTAAACCACCTCAAATAGAACTCTATCACTTATATATGATGTTGCTATACTCTATTGCATTGATTGGAGGTGTTATGGAGGTATAGTGATTAGAAGGGGTAAGAAATGACAAGTTTGACTTTAGAGAGGTTTTTGACTTCTTAACCATAGTATTGCTAAGAATTTAGGTCTATTCTCAAACTAAAGACCAATTGACTTAACATACCCAACTCTCACCTAATCATGCCAAACCCATCCAAATCATCATTAATCGTATCAGAGGCATCGAAAACATCATTAGAGTTGAAGTCAGAGCTCTTAGGCAAAAATCGATGTTTCAAGATAGATACTCAAACTGTTGGTTTGAAAGCTGTTATTAAATGTCATGAAATACTAAGAATTTTTGAAGTTTGGCCTCTTATATTCTAACCCATATACTTCAGATCAGCTTGTATTTGCATTTATATATGCATCACTGTTG
Source organism: Oxytricha trifallax (assembly GCA_000711775.1). Taxonomy (NCBI): domain Eukaryota; phylum Ciliophora; class Spirotrichea; order Sporadotrichida; family Oxytrichidae; genus Oxytricha; species Oxytricha trifallax. The sequence continues at coordinate 45,189 of ARYC01003003.1, read as the reverse complement.
TGTTGTATCATATCAATGAAGTAAGGCTCGCCAATCATAAAGTAGGCAGAGCTATAAGCAATATTCTCGAAAATTTTCATGAGCCTTGAAATTGGAGATATCTTCAGGATATCTTCCTGGAACCATACAACCTAAGGGTGGAACCATACAACCTTAAACCCAAAAATTTGATGAAATTCTCAGAGTATGTAAAATTTATGCATGATATAAGTGCATATGAATATTACAATCGATTGCTGCATTATTTAGTGATTGACTAGAATGCAATTGCAAAGTAGAATAGAATAGTCAAAACCCCAAAACCCCTTAGTGAGGTTTATAAGTGCTTTGATTTGTAGGGTATAGTTGGGGTCTTATTGGGGTTAGTAGAGAAAGTGCAGGTTTTATGTGAATTTTAAGTATATTTAATAATTATTAGGCGATTTAACTCAAACAAATTTTATCTGCTTGTCTTTATTGTATCTCTTGAATCTAGCTCTCTATAGTGGTTCAAGTAAATCGTCTAAGGATTATCTTGGATATGATGGTGCTCTTACAATTATCATGTCTACAATCTGTTTGATTTCTTTGCAGATATCGTCCTGCTTTATATGCTTACTTGCTAAACTTATTGATTATTTCTCTTATTTGGTACCATAGTAAGACATGCATTCCATGTCACTCTCTAAAATTATAGCAGCTACTGCCTCATACATCCCACTAAACTGATCCATTCGTCCACTTCTCTCTTATTGGGAAGTAGCCAGGAGTGCCAAGAACCTTTGCTAAAGTTACTATCTCTTATCTTAAGGCTCTATTGAAATCGATAACTACGACTTCTAAAGGGCAGAGGTTCAGCATTACATTTTCAGGTTTCAAATCTCTATGAACATATCCAAGTTCATGCAACTCCTTGACACCCTTTATCATATCTGATAGTATATCATTCAAATCATCTGGGTATCTGTTATGATATAAATAATCTCTCAGAGTCATTTCATATTTCTTAAGTCTCAGTGCGATAAAACTATAGCTTAAAATGACACCATCTAGCTTAAGCAAGTTCTTGCAATCTTTTCTCTATGCCTCTCGAAGAATCTTATATTCGTTAGCAAGCTCATTTTAGTATTGCTCGTTCTTAAGGAGATAGCTAAAAGAGTACACCTTGTATGCATACTCATCAACTACTATGAGCTTTGCTTTTGCAGGCACGTTTATATTCAAGTAGTTTTCAATACAAGTGCTGAGATCAACTGCATTTAATGCAGGTATATTCATAGGCTTCGCTTAGAAGCATGCTAAAATTGTATTACCTGCTGTGGTTCATCGATTCATATCGCTTCTGTCTCTTGAATCTCTCTTGCTGCTCTCTTTATGACTCAAGAGTATTAGATTTTCTTTTAGCTGGCACTAGTTTTTTAGTCTCTTAATCTTCAATCAAGAACTCACTGAGGTGATGCTTTTGCATATGCTTTTAACTTTAGCTGAGTGAGTATATGATTTCATGCATGTCGTACACTAATACCTACCATCTACCTTTTCATGCTTGAAATAGATCTTGGCTTTGCCAGAGTGTACCTCTTTAAGGTGTCTCTTCAAGCTTTGTTCAGTTGAGAAATGATTCTAGCAGTCTTCACATTAATATGTTTTTATCTTTTCGATTGGTTGCTGTTCTTTTAGCTCCTCAACATAATCAATTTAAGTTTAAACCCCTATCTCTGCGCTCTTCCTCTGGTTTAATACTTCTATGATAAAAACCTCTGCTTCAAATTCAAGAGCTCTTAGCTCTACCTCCCTCTCAACATAAATGATTTCAGGCTTTTTAGTGGAGCCAAAGTTGAGCATTGATTGACCTGCTCCTAAAAGTGCCGCTCTACGATTTAAGTTGACCGCCATGTTTAAATTCAAATTTAAGTTTCTATTATAAAGCTCTTAAAACCTCTATAGCTATATCTGGACTATATAGGAGTTGCAACAGCATTAATGATGGTTTGATCTAAGCTCTAAGACTTCATATTTATACTCAGTTTATAAGTATAATTTTCCTAATTTTACTCTTAATAATTTTGATTATGGTACCAACTCAGATAAAGTTCAGGTTGGTACTGGTACCAATTAAGTTTTAAACCGGATTGGAACTTTTCCATTAAAACTTCACTGGATTAAAACTAGGTACTAATTAAGTTTTGGTACTATTAAATTGGTACCAATTAAACTTAAACGAATTTAGTACCGGTACTAATTAAATTTAAACAAATTTAGTACTAATTTAATGGAACTAAATTGATAAAAATGGAGCTCCATCTCTGAAGTTTGTTACAGCTTCTGCGAACTTTCTCCACGTATCTTTACAGGGTTGACCTCCTATAAGATGCCCATATTTAATAGTAAGTTTTTAAACAATAGGATCCAGAAGTCTATAAATTATAATTTGAAATTCATTAATAGGAAGAGGAACAAAGATGGAATCACTCAATGATCAAATGAAAAGAGTCGAGGCTCAAGAAATGATCTCAAGATTCAGAAGTAAGGAAGATCTCTATCGATATTTAACTTTACATGGTAAGATAACTTGACGACTATTGACATCTTAAACAGTTGGATTATTCCTTCCGACGATGGAAGGTACCAAAATCTCATTTCTAAGAGCGATACTCTGTGATGAGAAGAAAGCCTTCAAAAACACTGAAATTAAGTTGATAGAAATACCAAACTACCCTGAGATTTCAGTCACTAATCTTTATGAGGATGCCATGTAAGATGAGGAAGTGGTAGTTTACCTTCCTACCAAGAAACAACTCTCTAATAAACTACCAGAGAGGAACTTTTTCTTTGGTGTTCTTGGTACAATAAAAGAGGAGTATCTCAGAGAAATAATTGAAGAAGCACATAAGAAACGATATTCTATCTCTCCTGAAGACTAGAAAAAGCAAGGCATTCTAATAAGCTCAGCTTGGCTAGAGGAACTTAAGAAGCATCCTTATCTTTCAAGTAAGCTTTGACATATAACTTTGTAGGAAAATCTGGCACTGGTATATATCTTATGAAAGAGCATGCAAAGGTTCACAGAGAAAGAAAGTCGTAGACAATTTATGAGGTGAGCAAGAGGCTTTATAAAGATGTCTAAAAACCAGATGAAATGAACATAGATGCAGGAGCTGGCACTAAGAGAAGAAATATGGCCCCAAGCAAGCAATAAGAAGAGGAGAAGAAAGAGAACCCAAACCCCTTTATGGGTTAGTTTAATATGTGAACTTATTCATTCATTTAAATCTAAAACTTATTTATAAACATTCATTCTTCCCTCTCTCGCACAAACTGTTGTCTTATCTACGCTCACTCTCTTACAGCTGCTTTGAATTAAGTCTACTGTATCGATGGGCAAGTCATGCATAAGATGATACAGCAGCAGCTTCTTGTAGTGAGTCTTGATTTAACTCCAGTAGAATTCAATTCCATTAAATTATGGGCTATAAGGAACGTTGTATACAGGAGTTATGTTTAACTCTTCATAAGCTTTCTTAGACTCCTTAGTCTTATGAACTGAGAGGTTATCAACAAACAGGATGATCTCTTGGTTACTATACTTCTCTCTGAGCTTATGTAGGAACTCTATATACTACTCTCGCTTAATAGAGCGAGGGTGAATAACATAACTCTCTAGGCCTGAATCTTCACTTATACCAGCTAAAATTGCATGGGTGACTACCTTCACTTTTTAATAATAGACTTCTATATTATCATACTTCTTATACCAAGACTTATTAATAAAGGTGTTGAAGGTAAACACAGCTTCATCAGCGTGTATGAACTTGATGTTATTAGTAATAGCTCTCTGCATTTAATCATATATATAGTTTAAATTATTACTATAAAATGGCACTGTAAAATCAATCACTCTCTTCACTCTGTTGACAGTCTTGAAAGTAATACCATTTCTTCTATAAATGTTGGCTATAGTTTAAGGAGAGATACGCATGTCAGGAAACTTGCGATGAAACATCACAGCTCGCTAGTCTAGTGGAAAGTGTGCCCAATACTTTAAAGTCTTCGAGTCGCAGAGGTAGTCAATATGGTGCTGTGAGAACTTTTATTTTCTTGCAGGATGCTTTCAAGTGCCTGAATTATAATGCTAAACAGCCAACAAGCAATTATACCTAACTGTTGAGGCACTCTTGCGCAGGAGCTTTGCTATAGCAGCATAATGCATTACTGGTTTGACTTAGTCTATATTAATACTTGTACCATACCTAAGCTTAAGCAGTAAATCTAAATATTACTCATCATAAATAGACCCTAAATTTCGCTAATTTCTATTTCTCATTTTGCAAATTGGCCTAATTTCTCTACTAACCCCAATAAGACCCCAACTATACCCTACAAATCAAAGCACTTATAAACCTCACTAAGGGGTTTTGGGGTTTTGATTGACATTAGATTAAAGAGTATAGTGCAAGAGATTAGGTTGTGAATGTATTAGGGAAGGGATTATTAATAGTTTGCGAATTAGTCACTGACTGTTGTTTAAGAACGCGATTTCATCCTAAAGGTGCATGATATGTCTTGGGTAGTCTGCTTCAATCATACCTAAGAGTTCATTAGCAACATCTTTGATAGTGATCTTGCCAGACCAGAGTCGTTGCACTTAGCCATAGCCTTTGAATTGATTTCCATACGCTGGAGCTGCCTACTCTTCATCAGAAAGAAATTCGTCTTTACAAACCTTCAGAATCAATTTGTTTTTAACCTGGCTTTAGCACTAAGTATAGAATGAAAGCAATTGGCTTGTTCAAGTATTCGTTAGATTGATGAATTGATTTGTCGTCTCTGGCTGCTTGCTGCACTTCATTGGAAACTACACTAAAGCCACTCCAAGGTTTGAAGAGTCGATCCTTTTTGAAAGCATAATCTAATCCAGCAATCAACACTTTCATATTGAAGGAAGATGGCCCAACTAGATATCTCATGATATTTTGATGAGGAGCGAATATGCCTCGCTGCATTAGTTCAAGATTTGCAATACATACTCCTATAGCTATTCTTAGTCTGTAAACATGCTTGAGCTTTGTTGCATTCATCAGGAATTTCCCAAGAGGGTAGAATTTCTAGTTTATTCTGAAGTTTTAAATGAATAAACTTTCAAAGAAAAGATTTTGGCAAGGCAGAATGAACTTGGCGTCTTTATGGTCTTTTAATAAGTTGAATCGTGATTTGCTCTATTCTTAGCGTGCTGCCCTTAATAAAGCTTCAACCAACTGTAAGATTAATCGTTTTGTGTATCGTTCATTTGGAAGACTATCTCTTTGGTTGTTTGCACATACATTATCTAGATATTTTCAAACCCCAAGAAGTTCAAGAACTTTGCAAGAGTCTTCACGTAATCGTCTTCATCGTCTTTAAATGATAAGATGCCCTGTTTTATGATTTGGTTCATTTAGTTGTAATACTGAAAGTAGGAAGCTGTACTATTATTATTCAGCAAGTCTTAGCGCCCAACACCAATATAACTCAAGTTTGACTCAGAGTTTAGTCTTAAATTTAAAACTTTTGCATTATCAATCCAAGAACAAGTTTGACTTTCCTGATTGCGATCCATAGTCTTGCTTGCTATTCTTTGCTGATTGTACCTTCTGTGGTGTTATCACGCAATCAACTTCTAAATAAAGAATAAATCTCAAATCGAATACATCTAAATTATTATTGCTGCTACTGCTACTGATGCTGCTTCTAATACTACTGCTGCTAATTGAGTCTGCTTAAGACATCGACTTTTTCATTTCTTCGTCATATTTATTATTCTAGCTTGCAATTGATGCTTGCGCATTAAAATATCAACTCATTCTATATCCATTGGTTGATTAGCAATACTTGCAAAAAATAGATGAGGATAAATTAAAATTCAAGACTTAATACTTCATTAGCTGGATTGATTTTAAAGTATGTAATCTAAAAAAATGATACATTTGATATACTTACTCTGTTTGGATATGAAGGGTTAAGGTATTGAGGAATATTGTATGCAAGGTAGAGAGCAGTGTATTTACCACCTCTCACAAAAGCTATTAGATAGGATCATTGTGCATTGCGTTTACATAATAAATAGGGATATTGTTAACACCTCTGATAACTCTCACGAATCCATTCGCATTCCAGTGAATAACCCCAGGAGTTTAGATAATTTAGTATTAGTTCTATTGCAAACCCTAATCAACTACTGAAGCATCTAATCATCAATAGAATTTTCTTGATTTTATCTTTAAGTGATGCATTAATCAGAGGAGTTGAAATTTATGAAATCATTGCAAATTATTTGCAGTTCTTGCAGAAGTTGATTGGAGCGCATTCAACACTATTGAAGTTGAATCTTGAATGATAGGTAGGGCAAGTATCACAACGATATAAGATTAGTGCATGAATTGATAGACAGCGACAGCATTGCAAGACAAACTCCTCAGATATGCGAACTACTCTTCTTCAATGCCATTTAAATTGATATCTGTTAATTTTTAATATATAATATACTAATTAATCTCAAAGTGTGATTTATATGATTTCGATTAATTTTAAAATAATAACTTAACAGGCAGAGGTACATAATGGTAGAATAATCTAAAAATTAACACTTTTGGCATCGATAAGCATGCCTCCCTATAATTGGATGTATAATCTGAGAATCCTTATGATTATGCTGAGTTTCGTTATAAAAATGATTTTCAACTAATTTTGATGGATGAATATGATTCTACTATATGTTTTTGTTGAAAGCAAGAACCAACATACAGTGTTGGATCTTCCGCAGGCTGCATTCAATAAAAACATATAGTAGAATCATATTCATCCATCAAAATTAGTTGAAAATCATTTTTATAACGAAACTCAGCATAATCATAAGGATTCTCAGATTATACATCGAATTATAGGGAGGCATGCTTATCGATGCCAAAAGTGTTAATTTTTAGATTATTCTACCATTATAAACCTCTGCCTGTTAAGTTATTATTTTAAAATTAATCGAAATCATATAAATCACACTTTGAGATTAATTAGTATATTATATATTAAAAATTAACAGATATCAATTTAAATGGCATTGAAGAAGAGTAGTTCGCATATCTGAGGAGTTTGTCTTGCAATGCTGTCGCTGTCTATCAATTCATGCACTAATCTTATATCGTTGTGATACTTGCCCTACCTATCATTCAAGATTCAACTTCAATAGTGTTGAATGCGCTCCAATCAACTTCTGCAAGAACTGCAAATAATTTGCAATGATTTCATAAATTTCAACTCCTCTGATTAATGCAACACTTAAAGATAGAATCAAGAAAATTCTATTGACGATTATATGCTTCAGTAGTTGATTATGGTTTGCAATAGAACTAATGCTAAATTATCTAAACTCCTGGGGTTATTCACTGGAATGCGAATGGATTCGTGAGAGTTATCAGAGGTGTTAACAATATCCCTATTTATTATGTAAACGCAATGCACAATGATCCTATCTAATAGCTTTTGTGAGAGGTGGTAAATACACTGCTCTCTACCTTGCATACAATATTCCTCAATACCTTAACCCTTCATATCCAAACAGAGTAAGTATATCAAATGTATCATTTTTTTAGATTACATACTTTAAAATCAATCCAGCTAATGAAGTATTAAGTCTTGAATTTTAATTTATCCTCATCTATTTTTTGCAAGTATTGCTAATCAACCAATGGATATAGAATGAGTTGATATTTTAATGCGCAAGCATCAATTGCAAGCTAGAATAATAAATATGACGAAGAAATGAAAAAGTCGATGTCTTAAGCAGACTCAATTAGCAGCAGTAGTATTAGAAGCAGCATCAGTAGCAGTAGCAGCAATAATAATTTAGATGTATTCGATTTGAGATTTATTCTTTATTTAGAAGTTGATTGCGTGATAACACCACAGAAGGTACAATCAGCAAAGAATAGCAAGCAAGACTATGGATCGCAATCAGTCAAGTCAAATTCTTGTTCTTGGATTGATAATGCAAAAGTTTTAAATTTAAGACTAAACTCTGAGTCAAACTTGAGTTATATTGGTGTTGGGCGCTAAGACTTGCTGAATAATAATAGTACAGCTTCCTACTTTCAGTATTACAACTAAATGAACCAAATCATAAAACAGGGTATCTTATCATTTAAAGACGATGAAGACGATTACGTGAAGACTCTTGCAAAGTTCTTGAACTTCTTGGGGTTTGAAAATATCTAGATAATGTATGTGCAAACAACCAAAGAGATAGTCTTCCAAATGAACGATACACAAAACTATTAATCTTACAGTTGGTTGAAGCTTTATTTAGGGCAGCACGCTAAGAATAGAGCAAATCACGAATTCAACTTATTAAAAGACCATAAAGACGCCAAGTTCATTCTGCCTTGCCAAAATCTTTTCTTTGACAGTGATGAAAGTTTATTCATTTAAAGCTTCAGAATAAACTAGAAATTCTACCCTCTTGGGAAATTCCTGATGAATTCATCAAAGCTCAAGCATGTTTACAGATTAAGGATAGCTATAGGAGTATGTATTGCAATCTTGAACTAATGTAGCGAGGCATATTCGCTCCTCATCAAAATATCATGAGATATCTATTTGGGCCATCTTCCTTCAATATGAAAGTGTTGATTGCTGGATTAGATTATGCTTTCAAAAGGATCGACTCTTCAAACCTTGGAGTGGCTTTAGTGTAGTTTCCAATGAAGTGCAGCAAGCAGCCAGAGACGACAAATCAATTCATCAATCTAACGAATACTTGAACAAGCCAATTACTTTCATTCTATACTTAGTGCTAAAGCCAGGTTAAAACAAATTGATTCTGAAGGTTTGTAAAGACGAATTTCTTTCTGATGAAGAGTAGGCAGCTCCAGCGTATGGAAATCAATTCAAAGGCTATGGCTAAGTGCAACGACTCTGGTCTGGCAAGATCACTATCAAAGATGTTGCTATGAACTCTTAGGTATGATTGAAGCAGACTACCCAAGACATATCATGCACCTTTAGGATGAAATCGCGTTCTTAAACAACTGTCAGTGACTAATTCGCAAACTATTAATAATCCCTTCCCTAATACATTCACAACCTAATCTCTTGCACTATACTCTTTAATCTATTTTACTATTCTATTCTACTTTGCAATTGCATTCTAGTCAATCACTAAATAATGCAGCAATCGATTGTAATATTCATATGCACTTATATCATGCATAAATTTTACATACTCTGAGAATTTCATCAAATTTTTGGGTTTAAGGTTGTATGGTTCCACCCTTAGGTTGTATGGTTCCAGGAAGATATCCTGAAGATATCTCCAATTTCAAGGCTCATGAAAATTTTCGAGAATATTGCTTATAGCTCTGCCTACTTTATGATTGGCGAGCCTTACTTCATTGATATGATACAACACAACAGTGATGCATATATAAATGCAAATACAAGCTGATCTGAAGTATATGGGTTAGAATATAAGAGGCCAAACTTCAAAAATTCTTAGTATTTCATGACAGTTTATAACAGCTTTCAAACCAACAGTTTGAGTCTCTATCTTGAAACATCGATTTTTGCCAAAGAGCTCTGACTTCAACTCTAATGATGTTTTCGATGCCTCTGATACGATTAATGATGATTTGGATGGGTTTGGCATGATTAGGTGAGAGTTGGGTATGTTAAGTCAATTGGTCTTTAGTTTGAGAATAGACCTAAATTCTAAGCAATACTATGGTTAAGAAGTCAAAAACCTCTCTAAAGTCAAACTTGTCATTTCTTACCCCTTATAATCACTATACCTCCATAACACCTCCAATCAATGCAATAGAGTATAGCAACATCATATATAAGTGATAGAGTTCTATTTGAGGTGGTTTAGTCGAATTAGAGATGCTAAGTTGTAAGAATCCACTCTAAGGTTGTATGGTTCCAGATTAAGATATCTTGAAGATATCTCTAGGTTGTATGGTTCCAGGAAGATATCCTGAAGATATCTCAAAAATTCATGCAAAAGTGTATTAAGAAATCGCTGAGTATGTTAATTGCTCAACATAAAGTTGTATAGCTGCATTAGAGACAAAATATGCAAGACTCAACCTTAGGTTGTAAGAATCCAAGTTGTACAGCTCCAGTTGTATGAATCCAGCTGTATGACTCCAGATTGTATGGTTCCAGGCCTATTTAAGCCAGCGAATTTCATAATTCATTATTACATTAAAATTTCGCAAATTTGAGCAAAAATCAAACTTTTGCCTCTTGTTTTTTTGCTGCTCTAACTTAAGACTCCTTTCTAACTTTTATCATAGCCATTATCTAACATGCTCCTTCTACTCGGGAGCATTAGGGTCCAGCCGCAGCCTATGGTTGGATACCCTCCATTCATGAGTATAAGTAGCTATATAAAAAACCTTATGAAAATCTATCTGGTATCTAACACTTTTTTGCACTTTAGCAATAGTTTCATGAAAAAAGTTTTAAAGTTTAAACTTAAAACAACTAGTTTAATAATCATAGTAAAAACTTAAAGTTATCTCGCAGTGCATTAAAGTTAATTCTATTGCTGAATACTGTTATTTAAAAAAGTTTAGGGATTTCTAAAAAAGCACTTGGATTTAGAAAATTAATAAATAGCAATAATACATACGATAAAATAATTAAAAGTCTAAACTTGATTAAATCAAACTCAAGATCTAAGTTTTGCTAAATCACTGCTTGCCAACCACCTGAATATTGGAATGATTGGTGGTGTTGCAAACCCTACTTAAGCGAGGCAGTGTCATAATAAATTTAGGATGAGTTTCGGGTGGTCACTAAAAGATATTGGAAGCTTTTTTTCGATCGGATTGAGGGGTAAGAAGGCTTAAATATATTGGAAGATTTTACTCGTTCTTGCTCGGAGATCCCTCTCACTAGTGGGTACTGGAAGACGCTAGCTGAGCAGTAGCCAACCTTCACATCTTTGAATCAATAGATATTGGAAGCTTTGATTCACTGGTGTGTACCAAGGGGAAGCAACGAAGAAACTCATCCTGACTTGTATAATCTTTTAAAAATGGTAAGTAATAGCATCAGTGAAATCAGAGAATCAACAGTCAGAATCAGAGGATCAGAATCAGAATCAGAATTAGAGGAACAGATCAAGCATAATTTAAGGCTAAGTATTTTATTTAATCTTTTTAATATAGGAAATCAGAAGAATCAAAATGCGCGCATTTAGTATCATGAGCTCTCTAATTCAACTACTTCAATTTATGTAAAATTTATTTATATTAGCAAGTAATTTTAATTAAATTATTCCCTTTTAATCCTTAGTATAGGCAAATTAAATTATGATTGTGCTATAAAATTAGAGAGCTCTCAAATTAGAAAATAAAGCGCACATTAGGACTATAACTCTAATAAAATTAAGACTGGTTAGGTGAAGAGGTTTTTAAAAAAAGTGCTTGATTATTAGAAAGTATTAGCATGAATTTATCCAGAGTAGTTTGATTTTAATTTCTTGGTTTAGGGAACTGCTTTATGATATTATAAAAATTAGAGTAAAATCAAAGAGAGGTTTTGAAATTAGTAGTAAAAGCTTTGCTTTTAAGTTATGAAATTAATACATTTTAAAAGCTATTATAAATCACTCTTAAAGTGTAATTACTACTTTAGATAATATAGGCAATTTAGGTTTAACTTAAATTAAATATAATCAGCGCTTTAAAGTATTATAACTCAAGTACTTAGGTAATTCAACAAAGTGTAGGGAATAAAGGGTGTTATCACCATTGCAGTTTAGCTGCTTTTAATAACTAAATATTTTCTTAATCACACAGAGAAATTTACTGTCCAACGAATTCTTAGGGTTCTGGCATTTCTTGCGATGTTAACTGGCTTCTAACTTCTTCATCATACTTATTCACAGTCTTTCTGTATTCTCCCTTGATTTAGCTATGAATTGCGCGTTAGCAATAATTTCAAATAAAAGACTTACTCTACTTGAATTAGACTGTCATTATCAAAGCTGAAGAACCAACCATCAGAAGAATCTTCAGGATAGAAGTATATACACTTAGTGCATGTATGGGTCTTCCTTCTTGAATGGATAAATCCATACGTTGTGATATCCTCACCACTTATAGGTTACTGCAACAACTGGTTCGTTCTCTGCAGCCTCCAAATTTACAACATTCTTGAAGCCTCTTTGCGGATCAACTTAAAACTTGAATGTGCGCTTGAATCGCTCGTCGATCACCTATACTTTGCGAATGCATCAACATTGCTAAATTACTTGCCTTATATATTTCTAAGATGTATCCACCAGGTGCTTTAGATGAATGATTGAAAGTGAAGCAGTGCTGCTTCGTAGTTTTGCTTGACTTCATTCTTTGATTTAATTTTTGATTATAAAATAATAACTTATTAATAATAAAGCATCAATTGGGAGGTTGCATGAACCTCTTTTTATATTATATTGCTTAACAGTTGCATTTAATCAAACATAATAGTTCTAAGCTTGTTTAGGTTTGTAATGTATTGCTCAACCCATCTCTTATGTTTAAGCAGGTCTGTACCTGAAGTTCATGATTTCGATCACAAATTAGATAAGCTCTTAGTTGTCACCCAGGAATAGACCTTAGATTTATATGGTTCTGATAGTGTGAAAGGCAAGTTGAATGCCAAAGACGATTGTGTATTGCTCAAGTGACTGTTCCATGAATTGAAGCACTTAAGTTCCAGTGAGAACTTATCCTCGCGAATCTGTTATGAAGGAGCGCTACATTAGCAAGTTTGATAATTAATAATATTAACATAATATAATAGTCTTAAGATAGCTCAATATTAAGTTTAATATAAGCATGTAGTTATAAGATTAATTTATGCTATCAATGAAGATCTTGAATTTTAGAATATACTATTAAACTTAGTTATTATATTTAATAGCTCTAATTTAAAAATGAAATCATCTCTAAAATCAAATCTCCTTAGTGAGAATTCTGAAAAGCTTTCGCAGTCTTTGCAAGAGCTATCGCAACACTCTATCGTCAGTGACGATCATCTTAGTCAGCATTCATTTCAAGACATCAGGCAAAGTTGAGTCAAGGTTTAAGATAAGCAAATTTCAAAGTGGGGTCCTTTGATTTTAGGAAAGAATTTCGTGCAAGTGGTTGCTCCTGCAAAATATTCTTATAATACTGGAACTCTCCTCAACTCTGGTGAGGTTCCTCCTCATGGTTCCTTGTAAGGAGGGTTGATCATATAGATGCCATTAGAAGGAATCGATTCATATTTGAAAGATGTTATAGATTTGAAGAGTTTGCTTAACGACGATTCGCTCTGCTAATACCTTGAGCAGTTCTTAAATAATTTTCGCAAATCAAAGTTGGTAAGTAGAATAATCTAAAATTTAAGAATCACTCTAATGCAAATTATATTTAGATATCTGGATCTAAAGATAAGCAATCAACGCAATTGATTCAAACTGGATTTCTATCTCTGATTTAAATTCAAGGCAGCTAAACTCTAATCATCTTTAAGAAAGCAATCCCTATTTAAAGCCTCGAGAAGCAAAGCTTGCAAATAAGTGACTTGAGATAGTAAGAATGTATATGGAAGATTAGTTGAAGCCAAAGTAAATTTCTAAGAAGTTGCGAGTGACAGCAGAGTTTGTATCAAGAACTGTTGAGAAGTTTAAGCATGAATTAAGAACTTAAGTATTGCCTCCTTAAGAACCTAAAAAATCTGGCAAGAGGAGGGAGAGAAATAATGAGCAGCTGGTTGCTGCAGTTGGCGAATGCATTGAGGAAGTTGGGATTTATCAATGCACTGGAAGAAATATACATAATAGATTGCAAGAAATGAAAACGAGTTCGCCATTATAGTATACATTCAAAGTGCCTTGCATCTCAACGATTCATAAAATTCTCAAGGAGTAGTTTCATTTGAAGTTTGGTAAGACAGAGGCGGCGAATGTCAAATATAGAGATCCTGCTTATAATTGTAAGCGCTTATGGGTGAGTCGCCTGTTATCATAGTTTTTAAGTGAGGATGCAGTAATTATATCATTTGATGAAAGTAATTTCAGATCTGACTACTTGCCTCCTAAATAGTGGTCACTAAATTAAAAGAGTATTCTTGGCAAGAGGAGTGAGAGAGATACTAAACTCATCACAACCAAGAATCGCAGTAAAATCATCGCAGGCGATAAGGAGTTGTAGTATGGAGAGATGCTGCTTGGCAAGCAGTTGAATGATAAATAATTTTAGGAATCATCAAATGAATCGGATGCAGTTTCATTTATAAGATCAATAAATTTGCCTGCTTAAAATACTACTCAAAGCATTAAGCTTTAAGCTGCTGCTAATGCTTCGTTATCATCCAATCATCATTCACTATTGTAGACTAAAGCAAAACCAATTTCAAAATCTCATTCTAGTAATAGTAGTTTGACCAAGTTTGCAAAGCAATCTAATTTTTAGAAATCAGAGAAATCATCAAGCAGTTCTAAAGTAAGCGATTTGATCACATTTTTTATTGGATTATTTTTAGAAGTCAGTTCTTATGCAAACTCCACCTCGTTAGAATTTGTAAGCTAAGCAGAAGCTGAATAAAAATTTATCTCCTATTCCTAGTGGAAGACAGTGCCCAATACTAATCGAGTACTCTGAAGAAGTTCAGAAATTTGAAGTTGCAGAGCACTGTCAAGAAAGTCACTTCGGATGATGAACAGATTAAACGAATTCATTCAGGGCTCACGCCATTGATCGACCGAGTATCAAAACTAAAGTTGCAATCGACTTTGAAGAAATCAAGCAGGTCTTTGTTAAGTTCGAGATAGAGAGAAGTGATTCAGCTCACTCCTAGAAAGCTATCGCTCTCAGTATTAAGCAGCTCGAATATAGATGAGTGTAAGTACAAGAAGTTGAATTTGAAAGTTGATGGTTGTTGCATGGTGATAGTCTATGATATGTTGGTTCTATTCTTGACTTTGGTAAACTATCCTATTGAACTGAGTTGGAGCGATTACTTATCTTTGATAGCATTAAGAGCGAGAGAGATGAAAGTCTAAAAGTAATCTCTTGAAATTATAGGATGATTTCAACTCCTATGCTAGATGAAGATACCCTGAAGATATCTCTTGGATTGGATGGTTCTGCTCTATGATTGCATGAATCCGCGCTAAGGTTATATGGATCCATGTTGTATGATTCCAGGTTGTATGGATCCAAGTTGTATCAATCCAAGTTGTATGGATCTGAACTTACATTACAGGATTCAGCACTCAGGTTGTATGGTTCCAGATGAAGATACCCTGAAGATATCTCATGGTTGCATGGTTCCAGATTCCACAAAATCAACATATCTAACTTTAGACTCCAAATCATTATGCATACTATCATCAGACTATTATCATGACAACTCTGCTATCGTTCTCAAATTTATTCAACCTCTCTTATAGGTGACCTATAACCAAATCAGAGCCAACTTGAAGAATCAAAGGATGGTATCAAACCCATAGCATTGTTGTCAGATCAAATCCAGCTTAATTTAAACTATAAACCAATCTCACAATATCAAAAGGAAATGCTTGCCAATTTAGGTGATTATGGTTTAAAAGCTAGGCAGTTGTCTATTGAAAAATAAATAATGAAGAGATAGCAATACTCTATGAGTCTGATAGCTGCAATTGCGGTTGATAGAGTGGTATCGACTCAAATAATTGAAGGAGGATTCGATTCAGTACTATTCGAAAACTTTATCTATCAGACGCTAAGAAGTATAAGAACTGACAAAGATTTATGCAATAAGAAGGTGGTGCTCTTGATGGATAATGCGATAATTCATAAATATTCAGAGATGCTTGCGACTGCTCGTCGCTTCAAAGTCAATGTTCTTTTCAACGCAGAATACTCGCCCTGGCTCAACCCAATCGAATAGTTGTTTGCATACATAAAAAAGAACCTCAAGCAGCAGAACATCATTAGCAAGTAAGCATATTGCTCTTTAAAAATTATAGAGTGCAGCTTGTCAAGCGCATCCAAGAGATAATCAAAAATATGAGCGAGGATGATGTTCGAGGACTCTGGGCATTCAGCATAAAGAAATGGATTCATACTCTTAGGTATGGCTTTGTTTGAGATTCTACTCAAAACTTAGAATTGCACCTTAAAATGAAAATTCTATAAGTGCATATAATTCTTGCATCATCAATACTACTGCAACTACAATTACTGCTGCTATTACTACTGCTACTAATACTGTCATCATAATCAATGCAAATATTTATGGGGATCCCTTGAATTCGCAGTTCTTACAAGTCTTCTCAGATATTTATGAATTCTTGGCAAGTATCATCCAATTCCACATGACTACACTCTGAATAGCAATTTTCTATAATCTCAGAGTGAAATTTAGAGGAGTTGAGCAACTTTGGCTATAGTTATTAAAATCTCGCTTTAAATACAACTATTTCAAGAATTGCATAATTATGCGAGGGAGGAGATAAACTAAGCATCAGACTTTTCGAATTCTTGAGAATGCAGTGAAAATCTAGCAAATTTCCAACTTCTGCTCAATTGTTTTGATCAGTATCCTTTTATAGACAGTGCTGCAATCAAGAACTCTAAAACCTCGCAATTTTTTACAGCATTGACCAATACAAGAGATTTTCAAGATTTTTGACCTCTCTGCTCAAAATGGGATTTTGGTCACCATAATTTTGCGAAAAGTGACTAAAAATGCAAGATTCAGACTAAAGACCTTGATTTTTCGAAAATTTGACCAACCTTCCCTAAAATGGTCATTGCAACAACAAATCTCACTTTTGACACCTAATTTTGACAATTTGGCTGTATCAATGCATTTTGATCACTTTATGGCGATTCTACAAATATATGACAGACATAAACAAAGACATATCAATCTTAGTCAAAAACACAAAATTTGGCCATTTTGGCAATAAATCTCTACAATGGTCATTTAAGATAGCATTATAATAATAAATGTCAATTTTATCTACAAATATATGTAAAAGTGACCACTTTGTAAAAAAATCTCGCATTTTGACCCAATTTCTAAAAAAAGACTATTCACACATTACATCAGCAGTAAATATTTATATAATTAATTTTGTATTTTAATTTTTACATTTCCCCGATTCGAATGTATTTTATCAATACCTTATTATTTTCTCTTCGCAGTTTAAGATCTTGGACATGTATTAATCTTTAAATATAATTTATTTGTTCAAACATCTTTTTTAACTCACTTTTATAAAACGTTTTCTTTGGTTTAAAAAAAACAAAACTCCAGACACCTTTAAAATCAAACAAAAATAAGTATTTTGTATTTTTATATTTGCTGAGAAAACTATATATTTCCTTTCTAAATTGTTTCAAAAAGTTAGAATTCATAAAGTTAAACAGATTCATTAATATTTAAAAAATAGCTACAATTAATTTTTTAATGAGATTATTTATAAACATTTAATTGAAAATTATAAATAAAATTAATTTTATTTAGTAAATAACATCAATATGAATTATTTAATTTAAACTCATAGGAAGCAAAGATTTCTCAGCATAAATTTATTGTATAAATAATTCTTAAATATAGAAGAATTAACTTTAGACTTAATATATTTAATAATTTTATTAATAAACTAAATTATATTAATATATTTGATAACTAATTTTTATTGAAATTTTATTTAAATTTTTATTAAAATCTCTTTATATAATTTATTAAAATATCTCCGGTGGATTATTTTTTAGCGAATAGATTAATTCCTATAATTTTACCATTATAATTTCAATAACTAATATATTTAAAAATAATAAATTTTATTTAGTAAATTTTTATTTATAATATTGGTAAATATAAAAAAATATGAAATTGTAGAATTTCAATCTGAAATAACTGTGATGAGTTTTATAAGCTTAAATTATTTTTTATTTAAAAGCGTGATAAAACAAACAAATAAGACAGAATGCATTAAATAAAAATAAAGTTTGACAATACTTTTGCCATTTTTAGTAATCACATTATTAATTAATTATTTTTATTCTAAATCTTTTATCTATTTAAGCGAAGAAGTGCAAAACAGAAAATATATTTAGTTTTATTAATAAAAAAATCCATCTAAAATATTTTTATTATAATTTGTCATCATTATAGCAGTGGCAGTTTGAAAAAATTCCAAACTTAAAATATTATTGTAGAAATACATTTGAATTTGGAAAAATAATTAAGATTAAATATATAATATTGCAAATTCGTGGCAGTTAAAGTTGGCCAATTTAAACGATCTTGGGCTCATTCGATAGAGAATTCAAAATTAGCTGGACTTTATTATTGGCGGTACTATTTTATTGCATCCATAGAGCGAGATAACTCGACTTTAATTAAACTTATCTAAATTCATTAAATTATACCCTCACATTAAAGTCGAGTTATCTCGCTCTATGGATGCAATAAAATAGTACCGCCAATAATAAAGTCCAGCTAATTTTGAATTCTCTATCGAATGAGCCCAAGATCGTTTAAATTGGACAACTTTAACTGCCACGAATTTGCAATATTATATATTTAATCTTAATTATTTTTCCAAATTCAAATGTATTTCTACAATATCAATAAGCTTCATTTAAGCTGTTAAAATGATTAATTATAGTGAAATTAGGGTTTTTAAGATGAAAAATTATGGGAAAATAAGTATTTACTAGGATATGATTAGTTATATATGCAGGATCACTTTGCTGATATCTATCTATGTAAAAAAAAATATTAATCCATTTATCTAAAATAGAGAAAAAAATTAATAATAATTGTTTATTATGAATTTTAATATTTTTTTAATTTCAAGTTTAAAAATTTTATGAAAAAATATCAATAATTTTAAATTAATAATATTATTTTACACATATGATAATTGTATTATTATAAAATCAATTAGATAAATAAAATAATAGACATTTTAAAATACCTTAATGCTGCCTTTCAGTCTAAGGAAAATACTTTTTATTTCAATATTTATTTTAAATTATATTAATTAATTGTATTATTTATTTAATATATAAATCTCATAAAAATTAATAACTAATAATATAACCAGTAAACATATACATATATAAATATTTATTAGTTATTTATTTCAAAATTAAATAATCTATTAATTTTTATTTTAGATTCTAGGGGTTCTTCATTGCATCAGAGTCTTTGAATATTTATTAAGACATACTTATAATTTATATAAGTTGCGTTTTTAAATACTCATTTATTTTAATTAAATAGAGTTAACAGTAATGAAGTTATAAATAATAAAATAAAATACTCAAGCTTTATAATATTTAATGAAATATGAAGGATCATTATTTAAAATTAATGTTTCTCATATTTCATTATATTTATAATTAAATACTTTCTTTTTACCTTTAATAAAAAATGTTTTACTTAATAATTTAAATATTTCATTTGATTTTTTTCATCCATTTAAATTATTTTTTAAGTGAACCTATCAAATTATATTTATTCTTATTATCATTATTATTATTTTATAGCGATTTGCTAATATGAGTAAATTATTGGAAAAATAAGTATTATTTTTATTATTTAATTATTTATCATATTATTAATAAATTTATAAATATCTAATTAAATAACATATTATAATATAAATAAAGTAATAAATATAATTAATCAGTTTTGAATTCTGATGCCATAAATTCATTAAGCAATCTAAATAAATAAATATATATTTTAAATAACTAAGAATAGATTTTTATAAATCATTATAGAGTATACATAGTGCAATACCTGAAAAAAATACATAAATTAAGAAGAAAAAAAAATTCTACAAAAAATTAAATCTTATTAAAATGTCAATGCATTTAGTATTTTGCTTCTTAAATTAAATGTTAATCTATTAAAATAGTAAGAGTTCTATGGCTATTGATGAACTAAATTAAAAAATACCACTCTTTGGATAATAAAATTTCACCAAGAATATAACTAATATGTTTTTTTTTACTTTTCATCATTAAGTTAAATGTGAATAATTTCTATACATATTCTTAATCGAATAATCTTAATTATATTTTCAAAAAAATAATTATTGGTAAAGTTGTTGTTTAAAGCTCTTCATATAAAATATAGTTATCTAAAACAATTTACTTTTAATAATTAATTTATAAATGCGAATAAAAAATTCTATCATAAATCAAATTTTTAATCACAAAAAAAAACTGTAATGAGCAGAGTATTGGTAATATTGAATATTTTAGTTTTTTAAATTTCCAACTATTTTATTAAATGTATGTAAATCTTTTATTAGGAAAAGCTATTAATAAAATTAAAAATTAAAAATTAAATATATAAATCCTTTAAGAATATAATAGATATACTACTTAATCTAATGACAAAAACTTATTTGTATATTTATAGAATATTATAGAACAGAATTTAATAATTTAAATAAGATATTATTCTTTCTAAAAAAAGATAATTTAAAGACTTTCATAAAATAATAAAAAAAAGAATTTTATGACGAGGTAATGGGAAAACAAATTCATAAAATTTACTACTTTATTTATATTAGAATTTAATGTATAAATTAATTTCCTATTAGATAATTAATTTATCAAATAAGTTCCTTATTTGATAAAACACCAGATATAAAGTAATTTTCAAAAGTTAAATAAGAAACCAATGTCTTAGGGTTCATAAATGTCAGAATATTTTGACAAATCCAAGTCTCCATCCTCTGTTTATTTTTATGGCTTTATGATTGTATTTAATGATTTAAGAGTTTTGATAAAATTTTAATGTCAATCATAAAAGTTCTGTAATGATAAATAAACTATAAACCAATATATGTAATAATTAATTTATAATTGTATTTATAAAATAAGTATAGCAAAAATTGATATTAATAAATATAAATTATTACTGAAATGTTAATAAAAAGAAAAGTACAATCACGTTCCTCAATATAAATACAGATATGTTAAAAAAAAATATAATGAAATTTTCATAGACCTTATTTATTAGAAACGAATTTCTCTATTATATAAAAATATAAAAATTTAATCCTAATTAATAATAATGATTTAACATATTTTTTATATTCAATTTTAAATTTTCTACATCTATTTAATCTTTTTTATCAGTATACGGTAACTAATCTTTTACCTCATTTTTCTTTTAGTTTGCAATTGAATCTTTATTTATCTTCATTTGGTCCTCTCTGTTATTTCTAAACTCTTTCTGTTAAAAATATTCAGACTCAATAACAAAATATAATTATTTTATTTAATAAAATCTTTAATTAATTTAAATGAAACAAAATATTATATATTATTTATGATTATATTAATAATGATTTGTAATAATGCCCTATCTAATTCCTTTATAATAAACTTTTAAATTTATTGCTATTTTATTTTAAATTAAGTAATTTATACAATATTAATTAATTTTAATTAAATTTTTTAATTCATCTCTAACCATTCTAAATAATGTATAAATCAATTATAATTTGGTAAGTAGTAAATAACACAGATAAGATGATTAATTAATTGATAAAAGACTAAATTAATTATTTATTAGTAGAAATGGAGTTTATAAGAAAGTGAAGCATGACGATCATGTTGAAACTTTTTTTCCACTTTGACTTGGAAAAGATCTTGTAGTTGCTGCGATAAGTTCAACATAATTGATATTGAAGGAAGTACCTACTCATTCTACTGATTATAACCGACCACAGACTGAAGAGCGTGATCAGTGACCAGGTATGCATATGTTGTGATCCAGGCTGGAGGCAAGAGATCCTTCGCCAGTGACAACCGTTGGGGAGTGGCGGGCTCAGGACTAGGCTTCTCCATCTGCATGACGAGGTGGCCACACCCTCGCTGCCTGGTTACTAATCTATTTCATTACATTCAAAAACAAAAATTAATTATTTTTAAATTAGTTTAATATTAATAATTTCCTATAATTCATAATTAATATATTTACTAAAATGTTTTTCTAACCGGTGATATATTAATATGTAATATATAATTTTAAATAACTTTTATATTTAAATTTATACTTTAATATTAATAAGTGATCCCTGAAGAAGTGACCAGCCTTCATCTAGAAGCTCAAATGAATCAAGTAAATTTACTAATATTTCCATAATAAACCAATTATAGATAGAAATAATTAATAGAAGTTCAATCATTTTTATTGAATATATATAAAAAATTGCAAATATTTTTAAATAACATGTGCTCCAATATATTATATATCTGAGTATACAAAGTTTTCTCAAATAAAATTCACATCCTTGATAGTATACATATACATGGTTATTTTTTATTGCTAAACAATACAAAATTAATATTTAGTATTGTTGAGCAATTTAACATAAATGTGAAAAGGTTTTTGCAAGATTAGTAATTTTTATCTAGAAATAATTCAGCTATAATATTTTGAATTTAAAATATAAAAGTTTATAGCAATAAAACTCTTCAATGAGAAATAATCTATTAGGAAATGTTTTAGAGTAAAGCAGTGATAATATTGCTAAAATACAAAAGAATAGGAATTTATAAATACATAATATAAATAAACTGTCTATATTTTAGTATTAGTAAATTTAATTAGATTTATAATAGAGAAAAATGGAATAATAATGTGAGTTTCTATAGTATATGAACTTATATACTTTAACATGCTATGATGAAATTTATATTTTTAATTAATTTTATATTTCCATAATCATTTGTCATTCCACGGAGATGATGTGATTGTGAAAATAAAATAGTTTTTTTAGTTTGTTAGTAAATCTTAGCTTTTATCTTTGTGAATACTGTATTATTTAAGTAGCGCAATTAGAAATTTGTATATTCATATAATTTGAGAAATTCTTAAATTTAATGGGAGTATCAATGAAGTTTGAAGTAATTAAGTATAATTAAGGTTGATGATTTCAAAAATAATCACTTACTATACGTTTAATTTGTATAAAATGAAATACTACTTAGAGAGGTTTTATGGGTAGTTTGGTATAAACTGTTCCATTTAAAAAATAATATCTAGAATTTTAAATATATTACGTTAATTGATTACTTTATATAATTTTTAAATCTGAAAAATTCATGATCGATAGTACAATAAATTTATTTTTAATTGAAACAATTGTGTATAAATTTATTATAAAAATAAAACAAAAGCTATATAAGTACCTTGAGCGAAGAGTGATAAAGCATTACTTAATATTATCATTGCTATGTTATTTGTTTTTTAATGAAATTTAAAATTTATGATGTCTAAATTTTGATTTAATTATTATGAAAAAAGTTTTCAAATTTTTAGATTGACATTAAAGCATTATTAAATATTTTTATAATTAAATTATATTAATATATTTTAGATTTTTATTTAATCAGGAAAGTTATTGAAAATGAAATAGTTCAGTTAAATATACAATTACTCATTAATTTTGGACTTATCTTTATTTGTTTAATTTCTAAGTCGTTTGTATTTTTAATGGCTCTTGTTTTTATAGTGTTCATATTTATATCTAAATGTTTATTAATTGAAATGTTTAATTTTTATTTTTTAATTAAGTTTTGATTTTACATGTTCTTTTTGCCTCGTTTATTGATGATGAATCTTTAGATAAGGGAGCCATACCCACTCTGAATCAAAACCCCAAAACCCCTTAGTGAGGTTTATAAGTGCTTTGATTAGTAGGGTAAAGTTGGGGTTTTATTAGGGTTTGTAGAGAAATTAGGCCAGTTTGCAAAATGAGAAATAGAAATTAGCGATTTTTGGGGTCTATTTATGATGAGAAATATTTAGATTTACTGCTTAAGCTTAGGTATGGTGCGAGTATTAATATAGACTAACTCAAACCAGTTATGAATTATGCTGCTATAGCTAAGCTCCTGCGCAAGAGTGCCTCAACAGTTAGGTATCATTGCTTGTTAGCTGTTTAGCATTTCAATTCTGGTTCTTGATAACATCCTGTAAGAAAATAAAAGTTCTCTTAGCACCATATTGAATATCTCTGCGATTCTAAGACTCTTAAGTATTGGGCACATTTCCCACTTGACTAGCGAGCTGTGATGTTTCATCGCAAGTTTCCTGACATGCGTATCTCACCATAGACTATCGCAAATATTTATTGAAGGAATGGTATTACCTTCAAGACTGTCAATAGAGTGAAGAGAGTGATTGACTTTACTCTGCCATTTTATAGTAATAATTTAAACTATATATATGATTAAATGCAGAGGTCTGTTGATAATAACATTAAGTTCATACACGCTGATGAAGCTGTGTTTACGTTCAACACCTTTATTAATAAGTCTTGGTACAAAAAGTACGATAATATAGAAGTGTATGACTAAAAGGTTAAGGTTGTCACTCACGCAATTTTGGCTGGTATCAGTGAAGATTCAGGCTTAGAAACTTATGTTATTCATCCTCGCTCTATTAAGCGAGAGCAGTATATAGAGTTCTTACATAAGCTAAGAGATAAGTACAACGATCAAGAGATCATCCTGTTTGTTGATAACCTCTCAGTTCATAAGACTAAGGAATCTAAGAAAGCTTATGAAGAATTAAAGATAACTCCTGTGTATAACGTTCCTTACAGTCCTCAATTTAATGGAATCGAATTCTATTGGAGTTAGATTAAGACTCACTACAAGAAACTCTTGCTGTATCACCTAATGCATGATCTACCAATCGACACAGTAGACTTAATACAGAGTAGTTGCAAGAGAGTGGGTAAAGACTAGACTACGATATGTGCAAGGAAAGGAAGAATGAATGTTTATTAATAAGTGTTAGACTTAAATGAATGAATTATTTCACATATCAAACGAACTCTTAAATGGATTCGGCTTCTCTTTCTTTTCTTCCTCTGGTGCTTTACTAGGACCCATGTTTCTTCTCTTTGTACCAGCACCAGCATCTATGTTCATTTCATCAGACTTTTAAACTTCATTATAAAGTCTTTTGCTAACTTAATGGATGGTTTGAGACTTTCTCTCTCTGTGAACCTTTGCATTCTCTTTCATTAGAAATATACCAGTTCCAGGTTTCCCTAAAAAGTTATAAATCAAAGCTTACTAGAGAGATAAGGATGCTTCTTAAGCTCTGCTAGCCACGTCTCGCTTATTAGTATTCCTTGCTTCTTTTAATCTTCAGGAGAAATAGAGTAGCGTTTCTTATGAGCTTCTTCTATAATTTCTCTCAAATAATCCTCTTTTATTGTACTAAGAACACCAAAGAAGAAGTTTCTTTCAGGCCACTTATTTGAGAGTTACTTCTTGCTAGGAAGGTAAATAACCACTTCCTCATCTTTCATTGCATCCTCGTAGAGATTTGTGACTGAAATCTCTGGGTAGTTAGGTATTTCAATCAGTTTGATTTCTTTGTTTTTAAAAGCTTTCTTCTCCTTGCAGAGTATTGCTTTTAATAATGATATTTTGGTACCTTCCATCGTTGGAAGGAATAGACCAACTGTATAATATGTAAATAGTCATCAAGTTATCTTACCATGTAAAGTTAGGTATCGATAGAGATCTTCCTTACTTCTGAACCTTGATATCATTTCTTGAGCCTCGACTCTTTTCATTTGTTCATTGAGTGATTCCATCTTTGTTCCTCTTCCTATTAATGAATTTCAAGTTTTAATTTATAGACTTCTGGATCCTATCCTTTAAATCTTACTATTAAATATGGGCATCTTATAGGAGGTCAACCCTGTAAGGATACGTGGAGAAGGTTCGCAGAAGCTGTAACAAACTTCAGAGATGGAGCTCCATTTTTATCAATTTAGTTCCATTAAATTAGTACTAAATTTGTTTAAATTTAATTAGTACCGGTACTAAATTCGTTTAAGTTTAATTGGTACCAATTTTATAGTACCAAAACTTAATTTGTACCTAGTTTTAATGCAGTGAGGTTTTAATGGAAAAGTTCCAATCTGGTTCAAAACTTAATTGGTACCAGTACCAACCTGAACTTTATCTGAGTTGGTACCAGAATCAAAATTATTAAGTGCAAAATTACAAAAATTATAGTTATAAACTGAGTATAAATATGAAGTCTTAGAGCTGAGATCAAACCATCATTAATGCTGTAGCAACTCCTATATAGTCCAGCTATAGCTATAGAGGTTTTAAGAGCTTTATAATAGAAATTTAAATTTGAATTTAAACATGGCGGTCAACTTAAATCGTAGAGCGGCACTTTTAGGAGCAGGTCAATCAATGCTTAACTTTGGTTCAACCAAGAAACAAGAAGTTATATATATTGAGAGGGAGGCAGAGCTAAGAGCTCTTGAATTTGAAGCACAGGTTTTTATTATATAGGCTTAAAACATGAAAGAGAAAGCTGAAATAGAAGTTTAAACATCAATAAAAGATGTTGAGGAAGAAAAGGAACAGCTTCAGATTTAAAGGATTAAAACTTTTGAATGCTAAGACTGCTAAAATTTTTTCTCTACTGATTCCAGTTTGAAGAGACATATGAAAGAGGTTCACTCTGGGAAAGCTAAGGTGTATTTTAAGCATGATAAGGTCGATGGCAGGTACTAGTGCACGACTTGTGAGAAGTCTTATACTCACTCAGCTAAAGTTAAGAAACATATGCAGAAGCATCACCTAAGTGAGTTCTTGATTTAAGATAAAGAGACTTAGAAATTAGTGCCCGCTAAAAGAAAATCTAATAATCTTGAGACTTAAAAAGAACAACAGGAGAAGCTCAAGAGGCAGAAGCGAATAGAATTAATGAATCAACCTGCTGGTAATGTCTTTTTAGCATGCTTTTAAGAGAGAGCCATGTATATTCCTGCACTAAATGCAGTAGACCTTAGCAGTTGTATTGAAAACTACTTACATATAAACGTACCTGCTAAAGCAAAACTCATAGTGGTTGATGACTATGCCTACAAGGTATATCCTTTCAGCTATCTCCTTAAAAACGAGCAGTATCAAAATGAGTTTGCTAACGAATATATTGTACTTAGAGAGGCTTAGAAAAAAGATTGCAAGAATTTGCTCAAGCTAGATGGTGTTATTTTAGGGTTTGGTTTCATCGCACTAAGGCTAAAAAAGTTTGAAATGACTCTCCGAGATTATCTATATTAAAACAGATACCCAGATGACTTGAATGATATTCTATCTAATATGATAAAGGGTGTTTAGGAACTTCACGAGCTTGGATACGTTCATAGAGATTTGAAGCCTGAAAATGTTATGCTAAACCTTTGCCCTTTAGAAGTAGTTGTAATCGATTTTAATAGAGCCTTAAGATAAGAGATTGTAACCTTAGCAAAGGTTCTTGGTACTCCAGGTTACTTCCCAATCAGAGAGAAATGGACTAATGGGCTCTATTTAGTGGGATGTTTGGGCAGTAGCTGCAATAATTTTAGAGTGAGATATGGAAAGCATGACTTACATTAATACAAAATATGAAAAATAATCAATAAATCTAGCTGAGAAGCACATAAAACAAGATGATGTATGCTAAGAAATAAAGAAGATTGTAGAGAAGATAATATTAAGAGCTCCAGCATATCCAAGACAATCCTTAGACGATATGCTCGAACCACTAAAGAAAGCGAGATTCAAGAGATACAACAAAGACAAGCAAGTAAAATTCATGTGATATAATTAAACTAATACTCATTAAATACATATTAAAGTCTCAATAAACTTGCGTTTTCTTTACTAACCCTAATAAAACCCCAACTTTACCCTACTAATCAAAGCACTTATAAACCTCACTAAGGGGTTTTGGGGTTTTGAATATGAGCCTTCATTGAATTGTAAAATTGTAAGCTCCTTATCGTCTGGTGATTTAGTTTGATCTTAAATTTTCCCAATTGTGTTAAAAAAAAGAGACATTACATAACTTTTATTATTGTGTTACTATAGTCAAGTAATCTCGATTTATCTGCCATCATTTCGTCATTAAAGATCTCTTCCTCTTCTTGATTTTCTTCTAATTTAGAAATTGTGTGGGAACAGCTCACAAGCCATGGTTTTCAACTTAATCTATTCCCAAACATAGTGGCTATATTAACTTGTTTTACCGTGGCCTAGTATAGCTTCAATGTATTGAATAATTTCTCTGGTTGGAATTTGGACTCACAGAGTACTGCAAGCAGCCTTGTTAGTCGTTAATTCTAAATGTAGAGTGATAGGGGACGTAAGGTATGCTATTAATCAATCAGGAAAGACATTAAGGTCACAGCCGACACCTGCTGAGCAGAGGAGGAGCGGCTCTTCTTCATTTTTGACGCTTTTAATCTTCCATAAGCCTTCTTAGAGGGACAACGAGAGGGAA
The DNA here is from genome assembly GCA_000711775.1 of Oxytricha trifallax. Taxonomy (NCBI): domain Eukaryota; phylum Ciliophora; class Spirotrichea; order Sporadotrichida; family Oxytrichidae; genus Oxytricha; species Oxytricha trifallax. Next base: position 16,863 of record ARYC01003003.1, on the reverse strand, counting down.
ATAAAATTCAATAAGACTTGAAGTTATAATAATAAACACTCAATAACAGGTAGCTTTTTAATCTATACTACCCCGTTGTAGTAGTAGTAGTAATAGTATACTTAAACTAAAAAAAAACCTGGACTTAATTATAATAATTATTTTATTTAATAAGAATAAATTATAATTTTGAGGATCACCTTTACATATCGTATATAAATCTTTTAATATTATTCTTATAAAATGAATATTAATTAAAATATTTAATAAAAAATTTATTAATTATAAAAATTAAAAAAATTATATTTCAAAACTATATTTATTCAATGTTTATAAAAATAAAATGAATTAATAAATATGTTCTTTCATAAATTAAAATAATATACATTGAAATAAATTGAAAATTTATTATTTGCATATATTTTTTATATTTCAATGAAATTGTTTATTCTATTATTTTATTTATTAATAAATAAATCATTAACTCTTAATCCTGTTAAATTTCTATTTTACCTTGCCATCATCTTATCCGTCTTTTATCTACTTAAAATCTTTTTTATTTCTATGCTTGTATCTATTTTTATACTTCTCATATAATACCTTGAATATCTGCAAAAGAATTTAGAAAAAATTAAATTAATTTATTTTTATATAATTAACTTATGATTTATATAATTATAAATAATAGAACATATAATTATTCGGGGGGGGGGGCAACACCTGAACCAGTAACTTTTTTTCATATTTATACCCTTCTTAAAATCCTCTAAATAAATGACTAAGGTCAATTAAGGGCCAATAAATCTTAATTAATTATTAAAATTTACCCTAGACTACTCCCTTGGATCGAAAAGATCAAGTTCATATATAAATTTATCATGTAAATATTCAGTTTCTTTAAAGATTTTTTTTAAAATATTTTTTTAATTTTTTCTTGATTTTTGATTAATATAAGTAGTATACAATTCAAATCTATTCTATTGTGGGAGGCATAAAAAGATATGATGGTATATCAAATCCATAATAAAATATACTACCCATCATATCTTTTTATGCCTCCCACAATAGAATAGATTTGAATTGTATACTACTTATATTAATCAAAAATCAAGAAAAAATTAAAAGAATATTTTGAAAAAAATCTTTAAAAAAACTGAATATTTACATGATAAATTTAAATATAAACTTGATCTTTTCTACCCGAGGGAGTAGTCTAGGGTAAATTTTAATAATTAATTAAGATTTATTGGTCCTTAATTGACCTTAGTCACTTATTTACAGGGTTTTAAGAAGGGTAGTAATATGAAAAAAAGTTACTGGTTCAGGTGTTGCCCCCCCCCAATTATTCTAATATATGATTATAAATAAATAATGTAAATATAATAAAAATAATGTTTAAATATTATTTATTAAATTTTTTATGCTTTTGTTTGATCAAGTTTTCTTGAATTCTTATAAACATATAATTCGTTTATCAATTAATTAAATATATAAGTTTTTATTCTTTAATATTTACAATCCTTATAATATTTTTAATTTTTAATAACATAATTTTGATTTTATTTAAATAAATAAAATCTTTATTTTTATTTATAATCAATTTTTTATATTAAATGTTGAATTAAATATTATAATTCCAAGAAATTTAACAATTATAGTGTAAAAATATTTATCAATTTTTTAATCAATAAATCTAATTATTAAAACCCCAAGAGTTTTTTTATTGAGCAATTCTATCTATAAATTATGAAATAGAAATAAGTAAGATAAATTTTGAAAGTTAGATGCATACGGATATTTAAAAAAAATGAATTATAATCTGACTTAATTCTCATTTTAATATTGACATATTTTAGCATTCTCAGTAATTTTTGATTTTTTAAATTCTCACTTTGTTGTTTTATCGCACATATACATTATTAATTGTACAGTTCAATTATTATTATGAGCAACTTAAAGTTACTTTTTTATAGTCTTTTAATCATACTTCATTTAAAACCTTTTTTATGTCAACTCGAAGAGTTCAATAGTGGATTTATTTTTAGTTAATGAATATTACTTCTATAATTCAGAGATTTTTTTAATGAAAAATGTTTAAAATAAGAAATTGATAAATAAAAATTATGAATTATATACCTAGAAGGCAAATCAGACATAAAAATTGCGATATGTACTAATTAAATATAAAGTAATACATCGAAACTGTGATGTAAAGTTCAAGGGTTACATTCAAATAATGTTTAAATTTTTCAAGCAACTATTCAATTAAAAATCTTTAAAACTTTATGTTGAAGAATTGAATTTTAATTGGACTTATATAAATTACTTTATAAAAATGATTTTGTTATTTATTAAAAATTATGAAAACGTTCTTTGTATGGCAAGTTAAATTCTTTATTCATAATTAATTAAGATATATAATTTGTTATTTAAACTTTTTAATATTAAAATTTAATAAAGAAAATTTAATTAGTTTAAAATACTTTTCCCAAATGCGAGTTACTGATTGCTCAAATATACCCTAAAGATATAGTAATATAAAAATTTACTTGTAACTATTATATATGAAGTTTATTAAAACTTGTTTTTTATTTGCTCCTCCTGTAAAGTTTTTATGCAGTTACGTTACAATAGTAATTTTTCTATGATATCAGCACTCTTAACATTTTATTCTTACAATATTCTGTATTTTTTTTATATCTTTATGAATTAATTCTATCACAATATTTAACTAAAATAATTTACAGTTCATAAATTTATTTATGAAATAATATAATATTGAATTTTACTTTAAAATAAATATATCAAATAATATATTTAATTTTGTTATCGAATTTAATTTGTTATAAGTTGTTTACAATTATATATTTAAATATTTTTAATTAAAAAATTTATTTTAATTTAATGTAACTGTCATTTTCAATATTATTGTTTGGTAATTTTATATCTTATATATTTAATGAATTACAATCTTACAAACTCTACTATATTGGAGTATTATATTGATATTATTCTTCTCAAATGATTCCTATGTGAGATTATCTCTGCTATGAAGAAAAATTTTATAATGCTTAAATTCTAAAGAAAATTTACATTTATATATAATTCATAATGCTATATTTTATTTATCGTCTACTGATAATTAATAAATATTAAAGTGAAATCTTACTAATAGTTAATTTTTATTATACCTTAATAATAATAATAATAATTTATGATCTTTTAAGCTTATAAGTATATTTTAGAATTACTAGGACATTATAAATAAATTATATATCATTAATCTGTAGAAACCTTGAATATAAATTATATGTCAGATTATAAGATAATTTCATGAATACAGCGAAAGTAAAATTTATTAAGTCCAAAAAGATTTTCTTTTTTTAAGTTTTTTAGTGACATATGTTAGCATGCGAAATATCAATCTTTTTTTATTTAATAAATTGAATTATTTTTATTCTTTTATAATCATTACATTTGATTTTCAAATTATATTTTTTAAATTATGGTTTTAATTAAAATTATATAAAATTTATGTTGTTGTTGATTATCTTAGGTTTAATAATTCCCTTATATGGTAGATGATCTGCTTGAAATGTTCCTTAATTTTTCAACTTCCCCTCTTTAAACTTTCTATTACTCAGTCAAATTGTTGAGTAAAACCATATTGTCGAATAAATCTGATGCAGCAATGTAATATTGTTTTGCAGATTCGAAGAAGAATTTCTGAATTGTAAAAGTAGAATCGATGAGCAGGTTAAAAGCTTCTGTTTACCCCATTGTATAATGTAATAAAAGTGAATTGTCAACCTCTTGATTGTTTTATTAATATTTTAAATTGAATTTCTATTTATAAAATCAACTAAAATTTTATATATTTTTACTCATTTTGAAAATTAATTTGTTTATAATATATTATATAGCTTAAAATTGCCTTCTATGATTATAATTATCAGGTTAAAATTTGAATGTATTCATAAGTATAATTAATAATATTTTAATATTAAATTTTAATTTTTTAATAAAAAAGGAAACGCGACTACATTTCAATATGTATTTTGAATTTAAAAATTATTTTATTTTATATAGTTAGTGACAGTATTTTAATTTAAGAATAATTCTTATACTTATAAAAAAATTCAAAAATAAAAAAAATTGTAAATTAATATTTAATTTTTTAAAATTCATTACTAATTATATTAAAAAAAATTATCAAAATAAATTATAATTTAGAAAAAAGTTTTGAATATTTCAACTTACTTAGTTCTGTTCTTAACAGTTGTTATATATTATTAAATCTTATTTAAAAATATAATTAATAATAATTATTATATTTAATATAATAAATATTATCCTAAATATAAATTGATTAAACTTCTCCTAGAGACTTAATTTGTAGAATAAATATTTCTAAATTAAGTTTCTATTTATATTTAATTTATTTTTTAATTCATACGAAAACCAACCAAACCATTCACTAAGATGACATCCATTATTATTTGGTATTATTCACAGAATTGAACTTTTTCAATAATTGATATTTCTAATTCATAAATTTATCTATGATAGTACTCTTACATTTGGAAGATGAAGCATCTAAAAAATCTTTTAAAACAAATAATATCAAAGTGAAGCAGAAAAGGACAAGGTTATGATTGAATGATTGTTATTAAATTATAATTAAATAGCATTCAATTATTGAAAAGAAATAATAATTGATATTTCTATGAAAAAAATTAATATTATTTACGCTAATTATGTTTATAGAATTATATTATTACATAAATTATAAATCAAGTTCCATATTAGCAATTTAAATAAATATATTATATTATTTCAGATTTTTTGCTTTTGTTTATATGAGTCTTATCATAAAAATATCATTTTTATAATATTTATCTTTTAATATATTTTTAAATTAATTTAAAATCAATAATAATTAATTATCTATAAATTATGTATTGTGATATCGGGATAGAGAGCTCTTAGAAATAATTAAATATCTTAATCTTTTAAAATAAAAAAAATAATCTGATTAAGAATTAAATTTTATTATCATTATAAGTTTAACATTACATAAAAAAAAATAATAAGCATCTAAGTGGTGATTTTATTAATTTTTAATAATAATAAGGGGGTTTATAATAATTTTAAAGATTTTATTAACACTTATAAAATTCTATTTCTTAAGATTTTATTAACACTTATAAAATTCTATTTCATATCTATTTTATAATTTTATTTTTATATTATTTATTTTTCCTTCAAATCCTCAAATTATTTTTACATAAAAATTATATAAACACATTTTTATATTCTTTTTATATAAAAAGTTGATGATTTAATGAGTTATTTTTTTATTTTAATTATTATATTATACTTTTAAATTAAAATAATTATTATATCTTTATCACATAAAATAAAATAAATTTAAATTTTTCAATTAATTCTAATCCATTGAAAAGTTTAGCTAAGGAATTTCTTAATAGAAAAAAAAATCGGATCTTATTTTTCTGTCTAATTAAAATTTTTACAAAATTATGCATATTAAAAATAAAATAGAATGGATATTCATATTTTTAAATAAAGATTTTAAGAAAGAATGGATATCACAAGTTTCAGTTAAGAATTAAAAAGTTAATAAATCATGGATAAATGTAATCTAAAATGTTTATACTAGTGAAGCATGCCATTCCATATTTTCCCTTAATTAAATATTTTCATTTTGTATAATGAAGATATCTATAAATGACATTAATAATTTATTTATATAGAAATATCTAACTGGGATTAAAATAGATGAATTCAAACACTAATTTTAGATGTGTTATTACTTAAATTGGTTTATAATATTTTTTTTTCTGATTAAATTGTGAGGATTGGTTAACATTTTATTTATTCATTACAAAATTATATTAATAATTTAATTGATTAGATTCAGAGGCATTACTTTGGTATTTATTATAATAAAGCTTAAGTTATGAATATTAATTAGTTAAATAAAAATAAATATATACTTCTATGTTTCATGTCATATAAGTGAAGTATATAGTATATATAAATATTGTATTTTAAAGAAAATTACATATGCACGTCTTCTCTAATTTCATTTTTAAATGCTTTAATAAATTATTATTAAATATCAAAAAATTTATATTTCTTTAATTTTTATGTTTTTTTCTTAATTATTTATATTACTTTATTTATTATAAACAATCAAATAAATTTGTTATTTTTATAGTTTTAAATAAATAATTCTAAATAAATTTAATATAATTCATTTTACTCATTAAATCTATGAAACCTTAACACTTATTAAATATTTATACGTGAATTAATAATATAATACTAGATAAATATATTAATTTAATTTCTTTTATAATATTAATTGAATTTACAAGTCACCCCAGATATAATGTTTCATTTAAAATATATTAAAAAGAAACTTATAATATAAAATTTTTATTGAAGAATAAGGCAAACTGAATGAATTCATATGCAGCAGGATTATATAGGTGTTTTTAGAATCTGATTACTAATAGAAATTTTATAAAACAAACATTTATTGTTTTTTATTTTATCAAAATTAAATTTATAGCGTTTATAAAATATTTTTCATAATCTCATATTATTTTTTATTCTCACTCAGAACATTTTAAAGATAATATAATATGCAACAATATTAATTTAAATAACACTTTAAATTATTGAAATTTCTTTTCAAATACAAAAGTGTTTATTTTGTAAATTTTTATTGATAATTCCAAATTCGAATGAGTAAAATCCTCATAAAAAACTACTGTAACACCTCAGATTACTTTAATTGAATTATAATTTATATAAAAGTAAAATAAATAGGCATCAATTTAAAATGTAAAAATACTTTAAAATAAATGGTATTAGATTTATTCCAATATTACTTAACTTTCTTTAGTCCATTAACATTATAAATTATAAGTTTATGTTTTCAAATTAAAAGTATAAAAAATAATATATTTCATTTGCTAGTTTCATCGTTTTTACATTTTTATACTTTATATTTAATTATTACAGAAAAGTTAATGATTGAGCACCCAATAAATTTGTATAAATATTATAGTCATATTTTTATCAGAATTGAATTATTTTATGAGTTATTATAGGTTAATATTAATTGATAATAAAATTGGATTGTTACAAATTTTATTAATATTTTTAGCTTATTTTCTTGATGTTTGGTCCTGCTGTAAAATTCTTTCTTCTATGGTAATATTCATTTAAGCTGCTTAAATTAATCGATTTTTTATCTATTAATGATTCTTTCTCGTTAATCATATCTCATCCAATCTCAGAAATATATTTTATTTTATTCCACTCGGAAACTACTTGTTTAATCATTTTTTATAATAAAAATTGATCAAAATTAATATATATATATATAATAGTAATAATCTAAATATTATTAGAAAAAGTAATTAATATCACAAAAATATAAAGAATTGAATTAAATAATAAATTATAATTGTTGATATTATATAGTTTATTATAAAAATAATAAAATTAAATATAAAAAAATAAATTTCAATCTTTAATATTCGAGAAATGCTAAGACGTGGTGTTTATTAAATTAGAAATATACCATGAACACCATGGCAATGGTGTTCATGGTCGTGACATCTACTAGTTTTGCTACTACAACTACTGGTTTTGTTGCTATAGTTTTATGTAAAACCAAAAAAACAAGACGTAAGTTTTTAAATGTGGTTGATTTTTATATAAATGAGTAAATTATTATAATTTTGGATATGTTTATACAAATATTTATTTACTTTTATTTTTTTCAGGTTAAAATATCTTTTTTAATTTATTAATTGGTAAAATATAATCAACCATTTAAAACTTTGAAATAAATTTGTATTTTATATATAAATAAAGTTTTAAGCCAAAATAATTAACTGTGAATTATCATATATGAATAGTTAGATTTGAAAAGTTTTGATATATAAAATAAAAATAAAACTTACTGATTTTTCAGATAATTAAGAGTTATAAGCTCCACAATATGAGTAGGCTTATGATAATATGAAATTAAAATTTATAGATATAAAATTATTAATTTTTAATCTAAAAGGTAAATAATCTTGTATCGGTTTTACTTGCTTTTATAGCTAAAGTTAAATTATTAATAAAACAATTGATACTAAAAAAAAGAAAAAAAGCATTTTTTCTTAAAACTGGCTAGTTTTTAGAATAAAATTTAAGGAATGTACTAGACATTGAGAAATTAATTATAATTTTAATTGTATTAAATAATATAGGTGATAGAAATAATTTAATATTAGTGGGACTATTTTTTAATATTCCTATACCTAAAGGAAGTTAATAAGACTTTAATAATATGTCTAAGATTTATAAATTATTCCTCCAATTAAAGTAAAGTCAACGTACTTTAAGACTGATATAAGATTTTTTTCAAAAAATTAAATACAGATAATTTTGAATTCTCTATAAGTTGAATCAAAATCATTTGATTTTGCCAACAATAAAAGATACAATTTTGACTAACATTTGATTTAGTTATAATTCATTTTCCAATTTTGAATGTATCTATATTATTTTATTATTTGATTTTAATAGAAATAAAGTTCTTAAAAATTCTTGAAATCTAATGATATTTAGAGATATAAATAAATTTATGAATGCTTTATACATTTAAAATAGTACAATTATTGACTAATTTTCAAACATTTAAATATATAAATGATTATAAATTCTAAGAAGCTAGTGATTTAATATTATCAACTTACAGATTTAAAGATAAAACTTATTTTTTAATTTAATTTTCATTATTAAAAAAAGCAATTTATTATTATATATATATATATATATATATATATATATTTAAATATGAAAAAATACAATTTTAAATTATATATAATGACACTAATTTAATAAAATTAATTGTTAAAACTGTTTGAAATTATTATATTTTTAATCTAATTATCTTAAAGATAAAATTTACTCAAAAAATGTTAAAATTATATGATAATACACAATTAAGTTAATTAGAAGTAAGAAATATTTATAAAAATAGAATATTGACCTAGTCTAATGCCAATTGTATTTCTTAAATTAAATTTATTTTTATAAAATATATATAAATACAGATTTAATTGAAGCTTTTATAGTAAATATTATTTGAATTAATGTCGTTTATAAAATATTATAGTTTAATTATATTTAATTCTTAAATATAAGATAACTTTTTTTAAAATCTTATAAATAATAAAATTTAATATTGAGTTATAATCCATTTTAGAATATAATTCATATTTATAAATATAATCATATAATTTTTAAAATATCAACTAAAAGATCATATTATAGTTTATAAAACTTGAAAAACAATTACTTATAAATAATTTTTTTATATTTCGAATTGAAATAAAAATATATTTTGTATTGGAGACTTAATTCGTGGACTTTATAATATTTAATTAGTTTAACAATTCTAATTAATATTATATTTATTGTATATTATTTTATAATTTTTTTACATGAAATATTATTTTTAGATTTATTCAATATTTAAATAGATTTATATTTTAATAATATCAATTTCTCTATAGATCAATAGCATAATGAACTCTTTAAAGAATACGTAAATAATCTTTCCACTATAAAATTAAATAATGATAATTATTTTTCAATATAATTTAATATAACATAATGATAAAATGAATAATTTAAAAATAATTTTAATAATTAATATTAAAATATGATCATAAGTCTATTAAGTAAATTATTAAAAATTATTTCTATCCATTTATATTTTTAATTGGTATCTCTATGCTCATCTGGGCGTAAAAACTAAAATTTTTCAATTCATATTAAATAAAATGATAAAAAATATAATTAGCATTATTATAAATTTAAAATATCAATAGAATTCAATAAATTATAATATTAATTCAAATCAGGTGATTACATTCAGGGATGAATTATATAATTTTATCACTTAAGATAATCATAGGATAATATAAAAAAAAATATAAAGAATATTATATATTCTTAAACAAAAAATCGTAGTATAACCAACTATTCTAAAAATAACTTCTCTATAAATAAAAATATAATTAATTAAACATTATTAAATTAAAAACAATAATTTACAAAATACGTATTACTAAATTATTCCTTATAAAATAATTTCCCAAATAATTTAATGCTTTAAAATATTTGAACTTCCTTTAAATATTTAAAAACAGTTAAAGCAGCTAAATAATCTTAAAATCTTTTTATAAATATGTTATTTTTTTAGATTAGTAATAATTAAACTGATGAATCAAGAGTTTGGGTTAACAGTTGGCATAATAATTTATTTTAGATACAACTTTAATTATTTAATAAAGTAAAAATTATATAATAAGTTAAGAATTTAACTTTAGTGAAAAGTCTGATTTAAATATAAAATAGTAAGTGCTAATGAAAGAAATAAAGTCGATGATGAATACATTTAAACATGTAATCCTAATTATATTAGATTAAATTGATATTATTAAGCATTCGAATAATGCAAATTAACTTTTAACTTCATTTATTATATGATATATTGTGTTTTTGTTATCTTCATAACTTTAGAGTTAATGAATGAATAAAAAATAACAATAAAAAAGAAAAAGAAATTAAAGTAGTATTACTTAATTTTATTTGAATAAATTATGAATAGTTTTAATAATAATATTTTTTGTTTTGGTAACTATTTTATTAAATTAGATATTTTTTTTCTCAATATTCAATTTTAATTATGAAATCTTCGATTGCAAGTAATATCTAGAAGAAAGAAAGTGCAGACTCCGCTAATCAAAATTAATTAATTAATGAACAATTAATATTACAAATTATTTTGCAATTATAAGGCAAATTTAAAAGAAATTTAAATTTCATTAATTTTTAGTTTATGTTTATAATATAAAAATATTTAAATAAAAAATAAATTATTATATTCTTCTTAAACTAAAAAAAAATTATATTTCATGAAAACAATTATATAAGAAAAAGATGTGTAGTTACTTCCATGCTTCACCAAAAAAGTCCATTTCTCCTATTTAAAAATTTTTACTTGGAGCGCTATAATTTAGATAAATTGTATCATTTCCAAAAGCAATTCAATCAAAACTCCAAAACCCCTGAAGTTGTTTGATTGAGTTTTTGAATGATGAAAGTAGACTATAAACGCATGCTTTATTAGGGTCTATGTAGAGGTTTATGGTTATTATATAATGTAAATTAGTGTGAATGCTAGTGTTTGATTTTTAAAATTCACTCAAACAGCACTTTGGCATCATGAGGCAGCTTTCTAAAATTTATTTCTGCTATCCAACTTACATTTTAGAATTTTGTATGGTTTACTCTGTGATTAGGCTTAATAACTATCTACTGAGCCATATCTTTAATTCTACTTTTTATCTTATTCTGATTTAGATACTGCTGTATTCTCTGTTTTGAATCTTTCTCTCTTTTGCAGCTAAAGTAATCATTTCTTGCCATATCAGCATTCACAAATTATTGCTGCTAGAGCCCATATATCCCACTTAATATCACCATCTCTCCAGTCCTCTCTTTCTGGAAAGTATCCAGGAGTACCATACACGTTGCCAAGTCCTGAAGCTTCAACTCTCTATGATCTATTGAAATCTATTATTACTACTCTGAGAGGTGAAAAGTCAAGCATTATATTCTCAGGCTTCAGATCTCTATGAACATATCAAAGAGTGTGCTGCTCCTCAATCAAAACCCCAAAACCCTTTCAGTAGTTTGATTGAGTTTTTGATTGATAAAAGTAGACTATTAGTGCATACTTTATTAGGGTTTTAATAGGGTTTATGTAGGGGTTTAATGTTTAAATATTAGTATTTTAAGTGAGTATATGCGAGGTTTGGGGTCTAGTTTATGACAGTGAGTATATAGATTTATTGTTTAAGTTGCGATATGGATATGATGAATATAGTGAATAACTCAAGCCTGTTCTGAATTATACGTCTATAGCAAGGCTACTCCATAAATCTCCAGCAACTGTGAGGTCTCACTGTCTATTAGCATTGAATTTAAAGAGATAGCATCTTAATTCTAAGCCTAAAAGACCTCGAAAATTTTAGCAGCATCATATTGACTATCTTATTAATGATAAGACTCTTAAATACTGGGCTCATTTCTCTCTAGCCTAGAGGGCTGTGATGTTTCATCGCCAATTTCCTGAGCTTCACATATCTGCTTAATCGATAGCTAACATATATAAAAATAACGGAATATCTTACAAGACAGTCAATCGCATTAAGAGAGTGATTGACTTTAATGTTCCATTTTATAAGGATAATTTAAATTATATATTCGATTAAATGCAGAGGGCTATTACTAATAACATTAAGTTCATACACGCTGATGAGGCAGTATTCACGTTTAATACCTTCATATCAAGGTCTTGGTATAAAAGATATAGCAACATTGAAGTATATGATTAAAAGGTTAAGGTTTAAACTCATGCAATTCTTGGTGGAATAAGCGAAGATAACGGCCTCGAGACTTATGTTATCCACCCTCGCTCAATAAAGACCGAATAATACATAAAGTTCTTATAATAACTCAGAGATAAGTACGCCGACTAAGAGATTATTCTGTTTGTAGATAACTTATCTGTCCATAAAACTAAAGACACAAGGAAGGAATATGAAAGGCTAAACATAACACCTGTATTTAATGTTCCCTACAGTCCTCAGTTCAATGGTATTGAATTATATTGGGGGTTATTGAAAGGTCATTATAAGAAATTGCTACTCTATCACTTGATGCACGACTTAAAGATAGATACAGTAGATTTTATTAAGAGTGCTGCTAAGAGAGTCAGCGATGATAAAGCTAAAGTATGCGCAAGAGAAGGGAGATTTTGTGTTTATAAATAAGTTTTAGATTTAAACGAATGAATAAGTTCACATATTAAATTTTCCTGTAAAGGGATTTGGCTTCTCTTTCTTTTCTTCCTCTTAAGGCTTGCTTGGGCCCATGTTTCTTCTCTTAGTTTCAGCTCCTGCATCTATGTTCATCTCTTCTGGCTTTTATAAATCTTTGAAGAGTCTCTTACTCAATTCATGTTTTACTTGAGACTTTCTCTCTCTTTTTAATTTGCTGCGCTCTTTCATCAAGTATATAGCAGTACCGGGTTTTTCTATAAAGTTAGAAGACTAAGCTTACTTGAGATGAAAGGATGCTTTTGAAGTTCCTACAGCCAGGTGTCACTTATCTTAATACCTTGCTTCTCTTTTTCTTCAGGAGAGATGCTGTATCGTTTCTTATGAGCTTCTTAAATGACTTCATTTAAGTACTCAGGTTTCAGAGTTGCAAGAACACCAAAGAAGAAGTTTCTCTCTGGCAACTTATTAGAGAGCTGTAGCTTTGATGAAAGGTAGAGAGCTACGTCCGGATCACTCATAGCATCGTCATATAAGTTTGTCCTGATATTTCAGGGTAGTTAGGTATCCTCGATCATTCTGATTTCATTAGACTTAAAAGCTTTTTTCTCTTCACTTAACAATGCTTTTAAGAATGATATTTTTGTTCCCTCCTGTGTTGGCAAGAACAATCCAACTATGGTTAATAAGTTAGTTATAAGTGAAAACTTACCTTGCTATACCAAGTATCTGTAAAGATCTTCCTTACTTCTGAATTTTCCTATTAAATCTTGAGATTAAATTCTCTTCATTGCATCATTCATAGACTCCATCTTGTTTCCAGTTTCTATAAATGTTAATGAAATTTAAAATTATGGATATCCATTCTAAACTTACTAAAATTTTTCTACTAAATAGGGAGATCCACTTGGAGGTCAACCTGAATCAGATAAATAGATAAAGATGGAGGAACTTTCTCCAAGTTTTCAGAGTTTGACTTCCATTTTTATCAAACTTTCTCCATTAAATTGCTCCTAATAATAATTAATTTAATTAGGTGGTGCTCCTAATTTATTTAAAACTTAATTAGGAGGTAAAATTAAAGTTCAAAACCGTATTAGGTGGTGCATTAAAAAAATTAAATTTTAAAACTTCCCCTCCTAAATTTACGAGAACATATTTAGGAGCACCACCTAACTCACCAAAACACATTTAGGTGCATTTTAATTTATAAAATGGATGAAATAATATATAAATTATCTCAAAATTTTAGAAATAAAAAACTAATGTCTCTACTCTGTTCCCATTAAACCTCTCTAAATCTTTGAGGATATGCTCTAACTTGTATATAAAGGTAGAATTTAAACAGCTTATATAATTATTAATAGTATTTATAAAATGAGCGGCAACTTACTAAGAAAAGCGGCATTACTTGGCATTAGCCAGCAAAACTTTCCTTCATGAATCAAAAGAAAATTGAGACTTGTGATGCATTTACATAGTACGAACCTGAAATTCTCTAACCTTAGGTCTCAGACTTTGGATAACAATTCAGTTGTTAATTTGAAATGCAGAGCTAAGAAATTCAATGCGAAGTTCCAATAAAAATGGTTGAAGAGGAGGAAGAGAAAAAATAAATTAAAGGATTACATTTATGTGAAGAGTGTGAGAAGAACTTCACTTATAAATCTGCTCTTAAGCGTCATATCTTAGAGTAGCATTCTAACAAGCCAAAGCTCTATCTTAAGCATGATAAGATAGATGAAAAATATTTTTGCCCTTATTACAATAAACAATATAACCATTCAAGGGATTTAAAAGTTCACCTATAAAACCATCATGGCAAGAAGTTTGAAGTCATAGATCCTGAGACTGGTGAGGTCTTCCTTCAAAAAAGAAAGCCAAGAGACCCTTTAGAATCCTTGGAACAAAGAGTTAAGAAAGAAAATAAGCTTATTGAAGCAGTTAGAAACCTCCCAGCTTCTGAGATAGTGAAAATCACTCTGAAGATACAAGCACTAAAGCTTCCAATTTTGAATGTAATTGACCTTAAAGAATGTAAGGAAAGTTATCTTATACTTGAGGACAAGTTTGAGAATAAGGTCATAACTGATAAGCAGTTCGCATACAAGATTTATCCATTCAACTACTTTAAATGCGATTACAAGTATTAAATGGAATTTGTCAATGAGTACTAAGCTCTTACTAAAGCAAGGGATAGACAGTGCAGATTTATAATTAAGCTCGGATGCAATAATCCTTGCTCAAGATCATGTTGCTTTTCGCCTCCCTCTATAATAAATGACTTTAAGATACTACATTTAAGATTAAAGAGTTCCAAAGTAGCTACCTCTTATTCTTACAAATGTTTGCAAAGGCATAGAAGAGCTGCACACTTTAGGGTATGTTCATAGAGACTTGAAGCCTGAGAATATAATGCTTGACTTTTCACCTCTCAGAGTAGTAATAATTGATTTCAATAGATCTTAAAGAGTTGAAGCTTCAGGACTTGGCAACGTTTATGGTACTCCTGAATACTTTCCAGAGAGGGAGGACTGGAGAGATGGTGATATTAAGTGGGATGTATGGGCTCTAGCAGCAATTATTGCTGAATGCGATATGCAAAGAATGATTACTATAGCTGTAAGAGAGAGAAAGATTCAAAGCAGAGAATACAGCAATATCTAGACTAGAATAAGATAAAAGGTAAAATGAAAGATATGGCTGAGCAGATTATCTTAAGACCAAACCACATAGCAGAGCAAACAATAGACTAAATGATCAACTGGATAGGAGATATCAAATTTAGAAAATTAGCACATGATGCCAAGGTATAGTTTGAGTGAATAGTAAAAATAAAACCCCTCTAATACACACTACGATACATTACATTTAAACATTAAACCCCTACATAAACCCTATTAAAACCCATATAAAGTATGCACTAATAGTCTACTTTTATCAATCAAAAACTCAATCAAACTACTGAAAGGGTTTTGGGGTTTTGAATGCCTTTGCAAACATTTGTAAGAATAAGATGTAACTACTTTGGTATCCTTTTATCTTAAATGAAGTCTCTTAATGTCATTTAGTATAGAGAAAGACGAAAAGCTACATGGTCTTGAGCAATAAGAATAGCATCATTATCAATCTGCATTATCTATCTCTTGACTTCGTAAGTGCTAGGTATTTATTTACGAATTCCATTTGATACTTGTCATCGCATTTGAAGTAGTTGAACGGATATATATTGTATGCGAACTATTTATCTGTAATGACTTTCTTCTCAAATTTATGCTCAAGGATAAGATAACTTTCTTTTCTCTCTTTAAGGTAAATTACATTCAATTTTGGAAGTTTATGTGGATGCATCTTAAGAGTGATTTTTACTATCTCTGAGGCTGGGACGTTTCTTACTGCTTTAATAAGTATATTTTCTTTTTTTACTCTTTGTTCCAAAATTTTTAAAGGGTCTCTTGGTTTCCTTTTTAAAGGAAGATCTTACCAGTCTCTGGATCTGCTACTTCAAACTTCTTGCCATGATGGTTTTATAGATGAACTTTAAGATCCCTTGAATGATTATTTTACTTATTGCTGTAAGGGCAGAAATATTTTCCATCTATCTTATAATGCTTAAGATAGAACTTGGGCTTGTTAGAATTCTGCTCTAAGATATGACGCTTAAGAGCAGATTTATAAGTGAAGTTCTTCTCACACTCTTCACAATCCTCGTCCTCTCCTCTTCAACCATATTCATTGGAACTTCGCATTAAATTTCTTAGCTCTGCATTTCTATTTAACAACTGAATTGCTATTAAAATTCTGATACTAAAAGTTTGAAAATTTCAGGTTCGTACTAGATAGAGGCATCGCAAGTCTCATTTTTCTTTTGATTCATGAAAGAATGTTTTGGCTGGCTAATGCCAAGCAAGCAATGCCGCTTTTATAAGTAAGTTACCGC
>ARYC01003002.1:0-37372 GCA_000711775.1 Oxytricha trifallax | reverse complement strand
ATAAAATAGATTTAAATGGATATTAAATAAAATTGATACAATCTGCTTAGATTAAAGCATGCCCAAGCAATTACAAACTTGTAAATTGAAAATTACAAAGCTAGAGTTGAATTATTAATCAATTGAAATTATTCATAAAACACTAAGGAAAGAAGCTCAATAATTCTGATTAAGATTAAAGAAAAAACGATAAAAGTTTGTTTTCTGAGGGTAATACTTTTTTTAAATAATTTATATTTATTTTCGATATTTCGAAATATATTTTTCTTTTTTTATATCAAGTTTCCATTTTAATTTAGCTTTTTCAAGCATTTATTTTCCAATAATTTTCCAGATTCTGATTTGTTAATTAAGTTGAATGTTTATTACATTTTTTAGAAGTAAAAAAAGAATTATTTATAAATAGATAAATGAATAAAATTTCTATTGTATTAGAAGTATAAAAACTTTTAGAATCTTGAGTTTTCTTAAAGGACAATTTGATTGTATTTAATAAAATTAAAATTTATATATTTAATTTAAGTAATAGAGGCTTTATAATCTTATCATGCAATATTTCTTGCAGACAGATCAATATTTAAATTTTATATTAGTTCCAATTAGTTTAAATAATTAATTTTCACTTTTTACAGTTAAATTTAATAGTATTTTAACTTATTAGACGCTTATAAATTAAAGATTAAGTGAAATTAAATTAAACTTATAAATTTAAGAGGAGAAAGTATATTCCATATATTTTCATAATATGGTTTTAAATATTGCAGTAACATAAATTTTATATAATATATTACAACCTCAAAAAATTATATTATATTTTGATATGGGTAACATTACAGATAAATGCTGCAATGACAGAGACGACGCTAACAACACCACCCACTTGGCTTCTCCAACTAAATATGGTGGTGCAAAATCTATAGCAGAGGTTTAAAAACAATCCAAGTTAGATCACTCTTCAAATTTTAGTGACTAAGCCTTCTAAAACATATTCAATAACAACCAACAATAAGATGCTCATTAAATGAATAAGAGAGACTTAGTGACTAGTTAATCGCAAAATAAGCATGGAGCATCTGCTCAGAATGCTTTTCATCGTTTGCTGTCCATAATTTTAGCAAAATAATAACCCAGCCCCATTGTTAATAAATAAGTGTACTTACATGTGAGATTCTAGCAGGTGCTCGTCCAAAGTTGAATTCAATTACTATTGGGTTTTCCATGCATGCACACAATTTTCCTATCAACGCAAACATAGTTGGAGGCCCCTAGAAGAAGCATAGTCTCAGAAAGCGTAGCAAGTTACATTCAATGAAGCCATAGCATTTTGAAATCCTGAGTGAGAAGTAGAATGCTTCAGAAGAAGAAGCAAAATCAGCGAATTTGGGTGATGCTTTGGAATTTATTGCTCCTCAGGGTGTTGAAGAGGAGTGTTTGACGGCAAAGTAAGCCAATTTGACAGATGACGAATAAATTTGCAACCCGAATTCTAACGCCAATTTTGACTATAACAAAGTACTGGCTCATACAACTTCGATCGATAATACTAGCATTAAACATAACCACAGCAACGGATAGTCATAAACGACAGCAAAAGCTAGCACTAATATTAGCGATAATGTTTACAGAGGGGCTCAACAATAAATTTCCTGACAAGAATTTGCTAAAAATGTATTGGAATAGATAATAAAAATAAATACAGAGAGATAAATACTTAAAATTCAAGTAAATAAAGGCAGTATATTAATCTCAAGATGCTTAACTAATTTCTGGTATTTTTTAATTGTATCTCAAATTCATTTTACCAATAAAACTTTATAATAATTGAGTGTTTGAATTTATAAAATTAACGAATATATAAACTATGAATATCGGGAACAATTAAAACAATCAAAATTTCCATTTAAACACAGACTATTCAGACAGCAACTTCAGTTTAATGGACAACAGCTTCATCCAATAATTCCAAGGGATCAGTAATTTAAATGATAACTTTAGTACTCAAAATTGCTAGGCAACTTAAAGCCAACACCTCAAGAGTTTAGTCTCTTCAATAATAAAACATCAGTAAATATTGCTTGATCAAGTATTTGAAGAGGACACTTTTCCTGACGATTTTCCAGTCATAATACCTCAAAAAGTAAAAATTAAAAACAAACTTAAACCCCTTTGTATAGAGTAACTTTGATCCAATGTTGATTATAAGTCATTTACTTAAGCAACATCAGATTGTAGCACAGAAGTACATTTAAAAAGTAGGAATCTACTCTTCAAAACAAGCATAAGCTCCAAGTAGTGAAAAAGATGATGATGGCTATTCGCAAATGATGTTGGATAAACTACAAGCTGACAATAACCTTTTTAAAATGTCTCTGCAAAAATCAGTAAGCATTTAGAAATTATAAAAAAACTTTTAACTAGGAATTGGTGATCAAGAATTTGAAAACAGAAAATGACTATATGTAAAAACAAATGAACTCACTTAGGAATGAATTGGAGAGATAGACAAAAGAACTTCTCGAATAGTAATAAGAAAGGTTTCTAATGGACTCATAGAGAGATTAATAGAAATTTCAAAACTAAGTTTAGAGCTATCATGAACTTAAGGCTATGTTGAGTAAATAAGAAATTAAATGCAGCTAGCTTGTAAGTATTAACCTTGTTATAATATTCTATATAGGAGAAAGAAAATGTCAAATATTAAGATGATATTACAAAATTATAAGACAATTTTCAGAGAAATCAAACCGAGCTTGAATCCTTTAAATCATAAACTAAAATCTTAACTGGGCATAATTAATAAAAGTTGCTTAAAAAGATTGAAAATATAAGTTCAAAGTCATCAATATAGCTAAATCTTTACTCAAACTAAACTAGTTCGTTACTCTAAAATAAGCTTTACAATTCAGTCTTATCTTCATAGAATAATTCTATAAACTTTGATTCTGGAAATTAAGCCCAAGCTTTACCAACAGATATATTTAGCTAATAAATAGCAATGGCTTAATTAAATGATCATATTCTCAATGAATGGAAAAAGAATCAGAGAGACATTAACATAAGTGAGCAATTTATGAAGGACTTTTCAAATTTAAAGTTAAAAACTGAGGATATAAAGAAAGAAGCTTCATCCTTGAAAATTGAAAATACTGAACTTAATCAGAAAAATGAAATGATAAAGTAATAATTTGGGTAACTACTAGACAAATTCTAAACTTTTATATCAAGCAACGAACAACAAATATAAATTAACGAGTAGACTATTTACAAGAACTTTAAATCTCTAAGAATAAACTTGATAAAAATAGATCTAAGTTAAAGAGATAATCATTTTACTGCCACTCAAACAAGATTGAAAGAAACTTAAGAACAAGTAATTTTACTTTAAAACGAGAATATTCAACTTAGAACTCAAGTTTAGCAGTTGTAAAATGCTTCTCCTATTCAAAGCTATAATGAAGAGAACAAACAAATTTCATTCAACCAATAGATTGTTAGTCATCTTGACACTTCAATTATTCAAGAAGAATTTCTGAGAAATTTATAATGCCTTGTGGATTAATCAGATCATATTTTCAAAAGACTTTCCCAAGATTATGTCCCTCTCTAGTAGTATTTATTTTTATTAATATCATGAAACTTCAATAAATTGTTCAATGTAACAAGACACTTCTTAAAACTTAAATGGCAATTAACTGATCAATCATCTTTAAGGAAACCTGAACTTCATTTAATAACTCATTGAAAGCATATGTCAAAGTATATCATAATCAAATGATTTATCTGAGTTTAAAGAGCTTTCAGAAAACATTTTGTAATCGTATGAGATTCTAATAGATAGACAGCAGCTTTAAGTTTAGCACCAATTTAATAATAGCTCCTTGCCTGTTGTAAATCAAGAGCAAATCATTTCTCAATAGTAACAATACTTCTATGATATCAATAGCTTGCTGTAAAACGTACTGAAATGCTATTTAAACAAAGAAATTGAAACTTCTATCTTATCAAGAAACATGCAATACTTTAATGAACTTATAAACTAGAAGTAAGGAGGTGAAGTAGTTATAGATATTAACGGACTTGTTTAGCAAAACATGAATGAAATTCTATAATTAAGAATTGAGAATAATCAGATGCAAGGCGTTATCTAAGACTTATAGAGACAAATTGAAACTTACCAGCCATCTCTATCTTTTAATTTTATTTTTACTTAGGCAAATACAGAACTTCAAACATAGCTACTTAAAACCCAAATTCTGAATCAAGCTAATAATCAGTTCCAATATGTCTAGACATTAAATGACATTAACGCTCATAAATCCTTTGATTCCTATTAAACTACATCCTATAACTTGAAAAATCAAATGAATTAAATTTCTCATGACACATAGCAAAATTATAATGGATAGATGGCTCAAAGAAATTGCTCAAACTGTAAAGAAATGCAAACTTTATTTGATGAACTTGAAAATTAAATTACAGAGTCAAAGACTAAATTAGAAGCATCCACAAATGTGATATCTTCCTTAGAATCTTAAGTTGAAGAAAGTTAAGGCTGCATTGTAAAAATAGTTTAGCTATTTGAGAAGAAAGAAATTTCTAAGGATTCTTACCCACTAAAACTGCTTTAAGATGTAATCCTAATTCTTTTTTAAATAATTATTATTTTAGTATGCTAGAGATAAAGTCAAGAGACTAATTAGCAAATATCAGACAGTCAGAAAGAATAATGAAGAGTTTCAAGCTATTGTCATCAAAGAACTTGAATCCCTGAACTTGGAATTGTCAATGAAGCGTTTAAAAAAGAAAGGCATAAATGACTTGGACAAGCATAAAGACAGTGTTAATTAACAGCTCAATAATATGGATAAATTCAAGCAATTGTTCAGTCTACTAAAAGGTATCATAATCGAGAGGTAGTCAGATTAAGAAACTAAACTTCATTAGAATGAGAAATCTAATAAATCTACTCTTTACCCAAGAAAAATGTCAGAGGTAACTCAAGCATCATCCTAGCATATGAGTTCTTAGACTTAAACATAGCTTCAACAGTTTATTTAACAAGCTAACAATACCAACTATATTGAAAGGAGACAATCAATCTTATCTCAATGTGAAAACTTAAGCAATATGTAAACGCAAAGAATCTCAAATGGTATTTCCCAGCCAAAGTTATACGACTATGATGAAACTCCAGTGTAACTTATTACAGATAGAGAAAAGCAATACAAAAATCATCATGAAGCTTAATCAAGCTTAGCTACGGAAAACTCTGAAAGAAATATTATGAAGCCTATCTAAATTGAGAAAAGAAGCAGTGATCATCCTTAAATCAGACAAAACACTTTTGGAAAAGAATATTCAATGAATACTATTGCCATTTATAAATAATTATGAAAACCAATTATAAATTAATTTATTTACTCTTATATTCCAAAAATTAAAATATGCAAAATTTGTGAAAATACAAAAACTTAAATTTTATATATTTAAATTAGCATTATAAAGATTGAATTAGATTTTAACATAGTTTTTATGTTTATAATAATTCATCAAGACAAATTTTCACAGGTTTAACTTCAAATAAGGAGAATGACAAACAAAACGCAATTCCTTAAATCATAAATAACCAATGTGTTCCAAAAATGCTTAAGAGTAGTTAAATTTAGGTGTTAAATTAACCATCGGAGACAGCTTGCCTTGATGCTTATTATGAAAAGGTTTAAAAAAATTTTGATAACAGAAGCAAATCAGCTGAATAATTCCCTTAAAAATAATAGAAACCCAGGCCACCTGTTGAACTAATTAGTACCCAAGATAATCCAATTATAATGAAAACTTTTGAGCATCGCCCTACTACAACTTGCAAATATTAACCCTGTTAATCTTTCAACAAATATTATGAGAACTCTACAAGAGCTTTATAGTCAACAAAAGACAGCTAAAACAGATAAATAATGAATCATACGGTCCTGATACCTAGCCAATACAATATTAATGAATAAACTCATTAAAAAACATTTGACACAAGAAGTTCTGATAAGCGTGTAGGATAGTCTAAAATTTAATAAGTCAAGAAACTTTAATTAAATTGTGAGCCTTAAACAGCTCTTGAAGCTAGAATAAACTCCTCTAATCATATTAAGAGATAATTTGCTTGATATTTAAAATTGATTATTTATAAAATTAACTTATTAATAAACTCAAACTTTAGCATAATCATTCATTTTTTCATTTGTCCAAATGTGTTCTTTATTCAATTCATCTAATTCTCCAAGAGCACCTTAAATTGCAAAGTCTGTCAATACTCTTAGATTTATGCTTTTATTTTATGGCAGTAAGCTTTAGACAGCTTCATTTCCTGGTATATTTTTGATGATATTTTTATTAACTTCATAGCCAAAGTCTGTAACTAATCTGACAGGTTGACTCCACCCTCTCTCATTTTAATGCCATACGAATCCTGGCCTCAGAATTACTGGCTGAATTTCTGGACAATTATTTAGCAGAAAATTTTCAGCTTATTCTTTCATCTCAGCGTATCTAGAAAGCATTGGTGCTATACTCCTTGATGCAGATATAAATACAAAATGACCCTTTTATCCTTTCTCTTTACAAGCATTGTTGAAATGTTCAGCCATTAATTTGCAAGCATCTCTGTTTAATGCTTCATGACTCTCGTCATACTTTGGCTTTGAGTTGCTAGTGACTTGTTGTAAAATGGTCAATGGATTCACTTTACCAGTTAGAAGAGATTAAAGACCTTTAAAATAATAATAATAATTATCATATTATTGATCCTCCTGCCAAAACACTCTTATAATCTACACCTTCCAATAAAGTACCTACTGTATGAATGATAGCATCATACTCCTGTAAATCTTTTGGATATGTTTCTGGCTTAAGACAATCTCCTTAGTGAAAGAAAACATTGTTAAATCTAGTTGTATTTTGGTCTCTATTTCTCTAATCCTCAATACTTCTTCTACTCATTGATACAATTTTTAAGTCTGGCTTAGTAGCAGCAAGAACTTTTGTAATGGCGGGTTATTATAGATTTTATAAATTCCATAAATATTAATCTGTAACAATATTTGAAATATTTTATCGATGTTTAAATAAAATTATTAGAAATAATTAGCAAAAAAATATTATTTTTTAGATATTTATCTTCAAATTGATTATCAAATTAGTTTAAATTGATAAATTTAAAAAAGAACTTACTAGAAAAAAAACTTTATTTTTATCAGTCTTCAATGAAATAATAAATGCTCGATAAAATAAACTAAATAATTTTGATTTACAAAATTTATCACCCATTTGTTATATAATTTCCGATGTAGCCTGTGCCTCCGGTAATAAGAATTCTCTTATGGATAAGTTTTGACATTTTGGTTAAAAAATTAGTAAATAATTGATGACTTAAAAAATATTATAACTTGATGATATGAATGAGATTAGATAATTTGAAAGATAGATAGATTGAAAGTTAAATCTTAAATAAATAATTAAATTGGTGGAGCTATTTACTTTATTTTTTCAAAAAAACATAATGCTCCATAAGATAACAAAGTTTACCTTGATTAATATTTACTTTTTATTTGATGAGCAAATTGATCATTTTATTACGATTCAAAGATGCTTTTCTAATTCCTTTCACTTCTTAAGCTACCCTTAATTAGCTTATTTTTATTATATTTACTCTGGTTTTGGTTGCATGAAATTTTTCTTGAACACTGAATATGCTGAAATTAAATTGGCTGCAAGCACTATCGATATTCCTTATATCTCACCAGTACTGAAGGCAGTTCCAATAAAAATCAAGTCAAAGAAAAATGTGAATATGACTGAGAAGTACATTAAGATGCCAAGACGTCCTGCCATTTCAAATTGCAAAGCTTTAGTCTTAAATAGCATGCCTGCACCCCCCAAAAGTGAAACAAAAACAAGTACAAACCACTCCAAATAACTGAAAGTGTTGATCATAGTGATGCTATCTTTCTCACTAATTGCTAAGATTGCTCCATAAACAGAGAGTGAGTAGAGGACTGAATAAGTTGAAGCAGTGTATTCATGTAATTTTCTCATATATCTTAAGCAAATGTTTGTTACAGCCATCAAAGTTGGGCCCATAACCAACATAAATAAGGGCCAGGCTGAAATTTAAGATTACTTTCCTTCATCACTCGTTCTGTGCCCTGAGTATAATAGGACATATATCCCAAAGAATGCAAGAATACTTTAAATTATGTAATTAATTAATCGTTAATTTTGATAAAAGTTTACTAGGCAGAATACTTCAATTTTTGAAATTCTTTCTCCTAATATTAAGAATCCAAGTAATGAGCAAAATAATGGAAGTAAATTAAAGTCTTTTATAAAAAATCCTTAATAAATTCATTAATTTGTGAGTGTATTAGCAAACAGCGAAACTAGAACAATAGGCAAATACTTAATAGCCTAATTTGTGCAAAAGAATGCTAGTAATCCACTGTTAACTCTTACAAAGAGTGGGAATATCATATCTCTTGGTATGGTATCATATAGAATTTCCTTCCATCTACTGCCCACTAAGTAAGCCATGAGAAGAATCACAAACACGCCACGCATAAACAGCATTTCCATCACTCCAAGATCAGCATGATTAACATATAGTAATTTCGAAACTGAGTCTGCTAGTGAATTTGATATCACGAACATTAGCATGAGTACATATCCATATACAGATCTTTTCTTATTTTCCTCTTCTTCCTTCATTTGTTATTCTTGCAAATTTTGAACTCCAATGATGCCAGTCTCTTGATTTTCGTAATCTAATTTGCAATTAGCAAGCAATGGTTCTCTCAAGTCCGAAGCTGAGCCAGTATCACTTGTCTAGTCCGAGGTACTGTAGTCTGATTTAAAACTTCCTTTTGATTACATTATGTATATTATGAAGCTATGAATACTTTAATCCAAAAATGATATGGGGATGGGAGAGATTATATTAGTTTAGTAAGTAAGTATAGTTTTAACTTAATAAGAAGCCTAAATAAGGTTCAAATTTAAAATATTAATTATAGATATCCATTTTCTAATCATATTATTAAGAGAACATTCTGTATTAATGCATTAATAAGAAAAACCATCTTTCAAATTTTGACCTTACTGTATAATGGTTGATTATGATATTGAATATGAAAATTGTAGTAAAAATTTATCTGAAATTCAGTAAATCCATTTAGCTGTTAGTAATATTGTATATCACTATAAAGAACACAATTCTCATAAAATACTTTCATATTCAATGACAATTTTATTTTAAGATACCAGTCGATATTTTTGAAGGGGGGTTCAAAAATTTTTAAGAATTAATTTAAGAAAGAACTAAGAATATTTTTTTATATGACTTTAATTTATCAAAATTTGATTAATTTAGTTTATTATTTAGAATTATTTCTCGTTAGATTAACTTTTAATTAAATTTATTTATTTAAAAAATAAAGGTTAATCATTTAAAAAATTTTAAATCAAAATCTATATATAAAATTAGGCACTTCCTCTATTTTTAGTATTATGATTAGATCTCTAGAGTAGGTTCACAAGCTTCAGGCTCTTGTCTTGATGAAGTGTTTGTGAAAAACCATATATGCTGACAGAATGTTAGCTACAAGAATAATTACAACTCCTGTCATCTCCTCTGGGTGGAATTCAGTTCCAATAAAGATCATATCGAAGAAGTAGGTGAAAATAATAGAGAAATAAACCAGAATTCCTAATCTACCTGCCATTTCGAACTGCAATCCAAATGCATAGATAAAATATTGTACTTTGATATAAAATAATTTAGTTAATGCTTTTGTCTTAGCCAGCATTCCAACTCCTCCTGCTAAAGATATGAATATCAGTATAAGGTGTTCATATCCTTGAAAAGTTCTAAACATTGATAGCTCACTCTCTGTAGTTGCAATCAGAATTCCATAAAAGAAGAGCGAGAATATCACTGAGTAGGTAGATGTAGTATATTCATGCATTTTTCTCATGTATCTCAAACTGATATTTATGGATGCCATCAGGAGAGGTCCTAGAATGAGAAACATTAAACTCCAAGGAGTGATGTTTGACTATACATTGTTTTCACTGTTTTTTGAAGCACGATCGCTACTAAATAGGAGTGAGTATATACCGTAAAAAGCTATAAGCAAGCATAGTATCTCCATCTTTGTTATTTTTTCTCCTAGAATTAAGAAACCGAGGAGTGAACAGAAAAGTGGCATTGTATTTACAAATAGGGCAACCATTACGATTGGTACATGCTTAATAGCCTGATTAACACACATAAATGCTAAGCAACCGCAAGAAACTCTGACCAACAAGGGGAAGATCATGTCACGAGGGACTGAGTCATATAAATACCATTTTATTTTTCCTCTGATTAGGAATAGCAAGACAAAAAAGAAATAGACTCCTCTCATAAATAGCATTTCAAACACGCCAAGGTCTGAGTGGTGAATGTAAAGAATTTTTGAGACCGAGTCTGCTATGGAATTAACAAAGACAAAAGTCATCATAAGTAAGTAACCATACATTGATCTACGAGCATCTTATTCCTCCTATTATGTTTAGACTTCCTCCAATTTAACACCAGACTTTGTAGTACCTCCTTCCAGATCACCTAGTTTGCTTGTATTATTGTCGAATTTAAAAATCTAATAACAAATTAAAGGTTCTAATTCTTTTCTTTCAATTAATCATAAAGTATCATGAAACTTATTTACAAAAAGATAGAAATTAGATTTATCATTTAAAAATAAGTCTAACAAAAATAAAATTAGTATTTTAATTGATTAATTTAAGAAAAATTTCTTAGATTTGTTTAAAACTTATTTTAGCAATAGTGCGGGTTGATGTATACATATGTTACAAAACATAAAAAATCTTGATTTTATTTATTTTATGTTTATCAAGGAGAGGATTTCTTATAGCCTGATTTTGCGATTGCATAATCTAGCTAGGGGTTCTCTCCAAATTTGTCTATTCTTAACTTTCAGATTTCATACCAATAAATAAATACTAATAATTTCTAATCCTAAACTTGAATCATTATTATATATAAAAGGAGCTCATATATTAAGGAATTTAAGTTTATGATAAAATAGATATTCAATATATAAATAAACGAGCTAATCATATTCTCATTTTAAAGATAAAATTTAATCATAAAATTTTAAAAATTAATACTCATAAATTTAACATGTTAATAGAAGAAATGGGTATTAACGTCAGGGCGTCTCACTCCCTTCAGAACGTCCCAGATGACGTCAGAACGTTACATAATATAGAATTATATATGGCCATTAAATATTATTATACTAAGACTCTTATTCCTTATAGTATTATACAATTAGTTAAACAATTTAACCTGATTACTTCTATAAAGTTCAATTACAATAAATATACCTATTTTCTTTTATTATATTAAGAACATACCTTACTTATCTTTATTTTTGTCGTTCCTATGATATTTTCGTCATATATTTTTTATTTTAGTTAAAGACATAAGTAATTAAACAAAATAATTTCTTAAAAATCATATTGAATTAAAATATGAAAATTTTATTCTTTTCATCATATTAATTATATAATAATAATAATATTATATTAGGATCTATAAAATAATAGTCTAAGAAATTGTTTAATTCTTTTCATTAGATTTATTTATGTAGCTTAACTTTATTATCATTTTATGAAGCTTTATGATAAAATTGGGTAAAGAAATGGAACTTAAATAACTAAGTTTAATACTATTTGTTAAAATTAAAAATAAATGGGATAATATATTAATGTTTGGGTAATTACTAATAAGAATTAAAAAATAATTCTAACAATAGCAAAATCAATAATAAAATTATTAAATATGACTACTTTATACTAAATAAACATCTCTTTTATTTGCTTCAATCAATCACATGTAAGTTTATATTTTATATTCCATATAATTTATTTATCAATATATCTTAGATTTTTTTCTCATACAGGGTTTATAATTAATTAAATTAAATTTAGTGTGAAAATACAAATGTTTTTGTTAATCTTATTAAATATGTCAATTATGAATTTTATACAGTTTCAAGAATTATAAGAATTAATAATTACTTTTTAAATAATGAAAAATAAAAATTATTTAATTAATGTATGCACTTGGTAAACTATTTAGATAGAATAAAATTTAAGCTTGTCAATTCAACCAAATATAATATTATAATATATATGATATTTTAGCAAATAAATTACCAACTATGTTTATTTAAAAGAGTAAAAACTTATTGGTCATAATTAATATAAATTATGTAAGAATTGTATAAATGAAAAAAATTATATTAACCTTTTTATTTCTGAAATTAAATTTTAATTATATTAACATTCTTTGATAAAAATCAGTAAGAATTCTACTATATATTTATTGAGATTGTAAAAATCAAAAATTTTTTCTTATGTATTTTGGAATTTATTTTATAAAACTTGAACTAAAGTATTTTTTATAATTAAACTTGCAAAAACTTTAAAGAAATAAAATTTAGAACTCAAATTATTATAACCCCAAAAAATTGAGAGATTTAATAAATATATTCTTAGTCTAAATAATTATTCTAAAACTGGCTTACAATTAGATTAAATTTTTAACTAATTTTATTGTACAATAAGGAAAAAGAGTCAGAATATAATAAAAATAATTTTGCATATATAATTCTAAATCATGGGACGTCCTGACTGGGGGTGGGACGCCTGAAGTCAATACCTGAAGAAATTATAGCATAAATCATAATAATTAAATTAATAGTTTCAGATATCATTATATTCTTATTTAAATTACAAAACATCACTATATCATATCTCATTTTAGTTGGAAGTTCCAGGGATTGAATTTTGTAGTAGATTATTTTTCATTGGAAGTCTTTAATTAAGATATGATTTTTTGAATGCAGTGTCATTAAGACTCCTTCTTTTGTTGTGAAAGAATAGAGGACTTTTAGCTTCATTTTAGTAAACTTTAAGCGAAGGAAATTTATACCCCTTTCCTAAAAGAATTTGTTTTATTTAAAATTTAGTAGAAAAAATAAAACTCAACAATAAGTATTATTTTTTGCTTTGTTGTATATCCCTGTACAATAATATTCAAAATATAATTCTATCAAAGAAAATTATATAAAATTACCAGAGTTTATTACTATCAATATTTTAATCAAGAGAAAAGTATTTGTGTTTATTTCAAGATTTTTTAAAATTAGAATTAAACAAAATTTACTCGAAAATAAAATTTATTAAGAAATAAAGATATGTCTATGTTCTCTAAAAAATTATATGTAAAGCTTAGATATCTTGTGCATCTTAACTTAATAATTATTAATTATACAAGAATCAAACAAACTTGATTGAAAATTTTGTTGAGGATATGCTACAATAATTTTTGTGTACTAGAACGCTTATCTCAGTTTATAGAGAAAAAAATAATAATTAAAAGGGGGAAAATATTTAGACTCACAAACTTTCTTCAAAGAGTCCATAGTAGTTAGCTAAGTATTAGGTTAATGAAATTTTAAATAGTTTTAACCTATTGTCTTGTTTATTGCTTCTTTCACTGTTGGACTATAGTTAGGATCATTTTATAATTTCAAAGCACTTTACTAAGCCATTCTTGCAGATCTCAAAGGATTCTAGAAATTAAGTTCTGGTTGTTAATGTTATATTTTTTGTATCAAATCTTCCTCTTTATGTTCAAACAATTGATCGTTCTATGGTAAAACAATTTTCAAGCGATCTCTTTGACTTTTTTATCTTTATTCCTTATAAAGTTAAATTTTCTCTTGCAAATCTTTCTGGAAAAGTCGACTTGATCTTTCACCTGTGTTGAGTTCTAATCTTAATTTTTAAGAAGCTTTATTTCTTATTTAATTTTACTAGTAGTGGTTTGAGGAGATTTATTCTAAAGTAGTCTAATTTAACTTAAGCTTGAAATTAGAAGATGATTCGCTTAGTTTTTTAATATGAAGTTTAGTATGTGAAGCTTAATTATTGCTTTTAATGTCAAGATTTTGATTCTACTAATTCTCTCTTGTATTCGAAAGTCTAGCCGTTTTAGAACCATTGATATACATATTTCGATTTCTAGATTTGTATTTATTTTAAGGGTTGTATTTGAACTGATTTTACTTTGACATCATATTCAATACTTGCTCTGGATCATAGAAAATAGTTGATCTTCTCTTTGGCTAATCGTCTGTTTTTCGTGAAAGCTTATCAACTAATAACCCTAATTCAACTTTATTTTACAATATGTAGGAGGCTAAACCATTCCACTTCTTAGAACCTTGATTATTGTCTTGCTCGTCAAAGTCCATATACAAATCATTTTCTTTATTTAGAGGCAAAGTTTTAATCAAATTATGCGATGATTTAGGTCTTGAGGTTTCTTCAATTACATCGTCTGCGAAAGTTACAATGCTCTTACCCTTTTACTTTGACTTTTCATATGCTCCAAAGAAATATTCAAGTTTAGTTTTATTTTTAAGTTCAGACTCTTTTACCATGTCTTTATAATCTTCTAGATCTTCATTTTTAACCATATTCTTAATTTTCACAAATCTTGTCAATCTTCGCTTAAAATTTGGAGGTGGATTTTGATTTTAAGCAGAAGTACTGATATTTTTAAATGTATCATTTTTAAAGTCAGGAGTTTAAGAATTCTTAAATAAAGATGCTTAAGTAAATTACCTATCAAGTGATGATGTATTATTCATTTTATTTATAGAATATTAATTTAATAATTATATGTAAATTGATTATCTAAATCTAAGAAAATACATAAGTTAAATTTAAAACATTTTAACAAGTCCTTTGAATCACAAAGGTCTCTCAATTATATTTAAAACTTTCTGTTTTAAAAGCTTAAGAGTGTTTATTGTATTAATATTGCAGTATCTACCTAATGCAGCATCAAGAGAGCCACAACTTATTTCATTAAAGCTAGAAACATTATCTTTTATTTTTCTTAAATCTGGCACGCTCTAATTAACTTCACTCGAGTATAAGGCTTCGTGAACATTTGAAATTAGTGATATAGCGATCGGTACGGGCTCTTATGTGTGATCTCCACTATATTGATATAAAATAAAATATATTGAATTACACAATGATAGGGGTAGAGTGATCACCTGTTACACATATAAGTATATACTACTCATCCTTACTACTCTTTTTTCCAAGTTCATCAATTATTATCCTCAGAGCAATATCTGTTCTAACCGAGATAGCCCTCCCCAAAGCCTCCCCTCCCACCTCCCCACTCATAAATATATTTTATTTCATAATAAATATTTAATACTCGATGTTTGAATCTAATTTATTCTTGGCTTTTATAGTTATAAAATACTAATATTATTATTATTAATTGATATAATTAATTTTATTGCAAGCTTCTACCTATTTTAAATATAATTTTTATTGAAAAAATATATTTAAAAAATATTTTCAAAAATTTTAATTTATCAAATCATCTCAACTCGACTTGATTTAAAAAATTAGCAAGATCAATTTTTCATTTTAAAAATATATATTTTCTTTGGATGTGGGGAGGAGGTGGATGGGGAGGGGTATCTCGGTTATAACAAATATCTACCTTTTCAAGTTGAGTGACCTTCATTTAAAGATTCTTATCATGTCCAGCATCATCAATTGCCTTCACATGCAAAAAACCATACTCGTAATGCTCCTATTAAAAGACTTCTACTGCTTTAATTGATTTATTATTCAGATTAGAATTGTAATAACCTGTCGTTCCCTCAACATCTTTTAAGTGGATGCCAAATGTTAGTCCAGTTCCTCTGATTATTGCTGTTGGGGCAATCATGAACGCTTTTAAACCTTAGGTCTATTCAAAAGAATCAACGTCTATATTTTAGTGTTAAAAATAAAATTGTGGTATTACTTAATCGCTGCCCACATCCTCTCATAAGTAATAAATTGGTGTAGGGTTCTCCAGCATTCTTCCTTTCTTGATTAATGGGATGATTTGTAAGAATTTTCCTTATTTAGTTTGAAAGTGCATTTATCAAATTTGCTGTGAATATTGCTTCCTTATTTTATTCATCAAGAGGTTTGCATAGCAACAATTTTCTATTATCTTTCAATGGATCAGAACCTGTTTTACATTAAATTAAAGGAATTAAGTTATCAAACTCGATAACCCTTTACCTGTCACTTTTAATCCACATCTGTGCTCAGTTGCATACTCACACTTCACTATATATTCCTCAAAGCCAGGAATCTAAAGATCATTTAATGCATCGCAAAGTGGTATGCCCCATTCAAAATCTCTTGCTACTCGACGCCTCTCCACGATATTAGTATCATCATTAATGAATGAATAATTGCACTTAAAAGCAATATCATCTTTTGACATTTCTACACCCGCTCCCATGGTTTCAAAGGCTCCACGACCACTATAATGCAGGTAAATAGGATAAAGATATCGCTTACTTATAAAGTTTGATTGGATTGTAGCCAAAAACAGCCATATGGGCAGTATCACTACCACATGCGAGTCCACTCTATACTGGATCATGTTATCCACAAATACCTGTTTTTGCTATTGCATTCATAACTGGAATATAATCCTTTACCCTTTAAAATCATTTATACTTGATAATAATCGACTGTTTAAAAATAAAACATTGGCCTGCAATGAATTTCTTAATAAATATATTAATTTTTATTAATCTTGAATAATGTTGCAAGGAAACTCATTTATATTTATATAATTTTAATTTTATAAGACCCAATTTATTATAAAATAAAATAGAATTATACTTAGTAGTTTTGTTCTTTTAAAATGTTTGCTTTTTACAAAGGTGTCTGATCTATATTGAATTTTAGTATTTCGGTTGAATTATATGTACATTCCAAGTCTTTGTGATTATGATCTCCAAGACCATCGATCATCACGAAAAGTATCTTTACTTTATTTGTTCCTGATTATGGAGACAATTATTCTACCATTAACTTATATTATAATAAGATTATATATATTAAAAATTAGGGTGAATAAATTCAATTATTATAACATTGAAAAATTTATAATAAATTAATATCCCGAGGTAAAAAAATTATTAAGATAGGGAAATATTAATGCTGAAATATAATTGCTTTGAAAAATTCTCAAAATTTTAATAATAAAGTTTTTGTGATTGAATTGTTATTAAAATTATTTAAAAAATAAAAATTAACGATATCATTCTTTAATGTACATATAATGGTTCCTGTTTATATTTTGTCTTTATGATTCCAAAAGGAATCTACTTAAATCTTAAAATAATATTGTTATAATTTGAGAGTCTAGTTGCTTATTTTATAGTTGTATAATTGTAACTTAATTTTAAACTTATTCAATTACAATTAGACTTTGCAAAATTTACAAAAAATAGAAACTTTAGCAATATTAATTGTAAAGTTTTATTTGAAAACTTTATTAAAGTAATGAGATTTCAATTAAACTGCTGCGTCTAGTTTTCTCATTGTCTTTTCTTGTTCTCTTCTAAGCTGAAGTTTGATCTAGCGTAAAATGTTGCAGAAAGGTAGCACACGAAGAAGGCAGCAATGACGTAGAGTGGTTCGATGAACATGCCTTAGTTTGAGAAATCGTAGGAAACTTGGAAGGCTTCGTTGTGGATAAGTTTGTGCACGTTATCTTTAGTAATGGTAATTAATGGATTGCCAATATAGTCAAGAGTTGAGAAGTGAAGACCTGATTCAACTGAGTCAACTTAGAAGGGCAAGTGGAACTATGTAAAGTTTAATAATATGAATAATTTTACCTTAATGTTGGTAGCACCTTCTGGGAGGATTACCTTGATGGTAAAGTTTTCAGATAGGAATTCATCGAAGTCTGGGATGAAGGTGTAGTTAAAGATGTATCTTGAGGTTTGGGCAGCATCTTAGAATAAGTGATATCTGGTTGGGGTGCTGTAACCTTGACTCCAGTCAGTTTTCCATTAACCAAAAATGGGGAATCTTGGCTCAATTCTGAACTTAACTTGATTTGAGTCTCTGTGAGCATTTGAGGTTGAAATATTACCGATGTAATCCCAGTAATAAAGACCTCTTACATAAACAATATGTGCTAACAAGACCTTTTAAAATAGTTAAATTACAAATTTATCTCTAAAGATTGGTTTCCATGCTTCTCACTGCGTATGATGCAACATTTGGATTCCAGTGTTGGTAATCAACTCTGCCAAATTCACCCTTGATACCAGCAGCTTCATTGAATATATCATAGTACTCATCAACCAGGATGTTACCCCAGTGTGAAATTTCAATGGTTTTCTTGTATTAAGTGAAGATTGGAAGAGGCCCGTTGTACTTATAATGAACCATAACTTGCTCGTAGGAGAATTGTGGCATATCCTTGAAAGGTCCGTACTTCAGTAATCTAGACTTCTTCTCAGCAGTGCTATCTGGAGTGTAGAAACTATAAAAATGGTGAATTAAAATTTTTAGAATTACACAGTAGCAGATGTCTCGTAAGAGAATTGAACTCTTTGAGATTTGGTGGGATAGGCAGAGATGTATCATTACAATATTTAAAATTATATATCAATTGTTTTATAGTACTTAGAATCTGTGAACAGTAGGTAATGATCATCCTGAATTTTGATAGTAGATGGGAATGGGTTCTTTCTTCTCTTATACAGCTCCTTCACAGTGAAAGCGTTGAAGTTTCCACCTGGAATTTCGATATTGAAGAAAATAACATCTGTAGCATTTTCCTTAGTGAATCTTCTCAAAACTGAGTCATCGAGATGATCCATTTTAGTTATCTTTAAGTTTTCCACTTAACCTGGAACAGTTGCTTGAATGCTGATTTAGTTATACTCTAACTCACGAGGCACAACATAGAAATATTGTTGAATCATGTAAAAATTTTAAATAATAAGACATTGCAACTTGGTATGTTAAATTGAATTAATGAATTCAATATGATGATGCTGAAGATTAAGTTCTGAATTTAATGTCAGTAACTATTTCAACAACACTTTGCAATTCAAGATTAATCTTTCTTGTGACTTCCTCATTGTGATCAATGTTATCGTAAAAAGAAGCTGATTTTGCAAATGCTACAGTGTTGATTGCAAGCACGGCAGTAGTTGCAATCAAAAGATATTTCATCATTATTGATTATACAATTAATTATAAACACTTGTTGTCATTTATTATTTAAATTATCATCATAATAAGGTCTATTTATACATTAAACATCATCGCTGCATATTAATGAAAACCTTATGAATAGATAAATTAGTTGGAAATTGTTTTAAAAATAAAAATTTAAGTAAGTTTAATAAGAAAATTGTATACTTAAAGTTTCTTAATTTTATAATTCTGATTAAAATATTAATTAACCTATTTGTTACTAATTATTTTTTCTATTAAAGATTTTGTAAAAATTAGTTTTCTATAATATAGATCTTAGCTTAATAATTATGTATAATATTTTTGATTAATAAAAATTTTAATAATTAATTATTTCTATTGAGTAATATTTAGATTGTTAAAAATCAATGAATCAATGCATAAATTCTAAATTAAAAATATACGTGGAATTTAAAAGATAGCTTCCAGCATTATCTTATCACTCAAAAAGTCATTTTCACTCATTAATAATATTTCAAAGTACCAGAACATAATATTTAGTAATTTCATCAAAATTAATCAAACTAAAATGCAAGCGTAACAATCAGTACCTGAGAAGCTTATAGTATACACAAGCGTAATAATAATGCCTTTAGTTTTCTTAGCATAGATGGTTTTAGGAATTTATATAGTTATAGCTTTTAGATTTAGGCTTGCTTATTCAGATGGTTGGTCGTCTAACCAATATAGATAAGTTAAGAGGTTCGACACCAATAGTTAGCTAATATTTGTATCTGATCAAAAGCTCATAATATCCTAGGTTCTTTTGTCACTTTACCTAACAAAAACATCAGATCCTCATCGAAGTTGGTATGGCATTTAATGGTAGCCTATATGACTCAATTTGGGGGACTGATGAGGCTAAATAGAAGAAAGAATGCTAGTTTGTTCAACATTCGAGTTTGAAGGCGACTATATTCTGATGATTTCGGAGAGGAAGTTAAGAAGGAGAAGCTTTCAGCATTATTTCCTCTTAATACTAAATTACTGATAGCTTACTAACTAACTAGTTCTAACTTTTGAAGATCCACCAATTTATATACCTTTTGGCCTTGTAGTGGTATGGCTACAGTATACACTCTGTATCGTGTTCTTTAGAGATCATTATAGAAATCTCCTCAAAAAGACATTCAAAAGTTGGGCCCAGTTGGATCAAGGTGAGATAAGAGACAAATAGGAAAGAATACTCTATGGAATAAGTTTGAATCAATTTTATATGAATTTATTTGATCATATTTTTAAATCCCTTTTTTCCGCTAGTCACTAGATTTTTCAAATTTTCAGTACCTGTAATAGTAGGCCTCTACGTCCTGTACATTATAGTATATTCTTTCTTTTTCAAGAAGAACCTAGACTGGTTTGAAGAATTGAATAAAACAGATCAGAATCTATACTTAACTTTCTTCATTATGTGTTGGGCGCTTCTAGCTTTTCCACTAACAAGTTTAATATTGAGTCTTGCTTTTATCATTATTTTTGGTATACCAATATTGATTTATGAACTCTCTAAACCACAACAAATCTAAGTTAAAATTGAAGGAATAAAGATAATTGAGACTTTTGGTGGATCTAAGCGCATTAAGATAAATGAGAAGAGAATGCCATCGATTGATTAGTGCGCAATTTGCTTGAATAATTTCAGACATGACGAACTTGTTGTCAGTTTAGAGTGCCATGAGGCTCACATCTTTCATGAAGAATGCCTTAATAAGTGGACTGAAAACAGACTTTAATGTCCTATGTGCAGGGTAAGATTGGTTATGGTTCAAGCTGAAGACATCTTGCATGAGGTAGGCGAAGATGGTAAAATCATAGAGAACAAGAAACCAGAAGTCGAGGAACTAGAATTCGAAAAATCAAATATTTAGAAATTTGAAAATGAAGATATAAATCATTAAAGCTAGGATCAAGCAAACTAAGCACTATAATAAGATCAGTAGGAAGATATAGACAGACATTCCTTGACAGCGAATTAGGGCATCCATAATTCATTTTATCAGGACCAAGAGAACATAAGGGATGAATTACTTGATAACGAGGTTCAGGGATTGTAATAAGCCTAGCATATTTAAAGAAATATAAGAAACACCTAAATTGCTGCATTACAAATTAATGAGAGTAATGATTTAGAGTAACCAAGTGATAGAGGTTTATTAGTATAAGTAAAAGTAGTGGGGTGTCAATAATTTGAACAATTAAGTAGATTGTGATAATTTATAATTATTTATACTTTAATATAAATTTATTTTTAAAACTACTATAGATTTTTAAAATTACCCTATCAATAAATTGCAAAAATTTCACTGTAATTTTCAATTCTTTTTAATTTTATTTCCAAAATAACTATTTAGACAAAAATTAAATTTTATCAAAGAATTAATTTAACATTTGATTTTTGAATCTCTCTAACATCCAAAAGTTTAAAACGTTTTGAGATACCAAAACCAAAATTATCTTCTGGATTAAGTAAAAACTGACTAAATGAACTTATAACTTGACATCACTGATCATATTTAAGAACAAATTATAGATTCACTTGTTTAAAAGGATATAATTAAATTAAGTCTGCATATCATTTTATAATTTTATCATAACAATCATTAAATTAACTAACAGATAAGCATAAATCAATCTGATAATCATTTGGAATAAGATTTGACAAAAGTTCTCCCAATAGTGGATCCACAAAGGAATATTGTAGAAATTTGTTAATTAAGTCATTTAATAGAATTTCATTCATAAACTTATGAATTTTTCCCTAATAAAATACTTTAAATTAAAATTGTGTAGTTTAATTTTTTCTGTTGATATGTCAATCATGTTTTATTTTAACTTTAAATTAGATTAATTCTTAATAGAATTAATTTATTGAATTTAAAGTAAAAGAACAATTTATTCTCATAAACTAAATATGTTTGCATTTTAAACTTAAAGCTATTATAAAATTAATTAAAAAATAAACATAATGAAGTGAATCTAGTGAACAATTTATTAATAAATTATCAATTATTAATTAATATTATTATATTATTATTCCAATATCAATACATTAAAAAGTATTCAAACAATAGCAACGAGTAAGAATGAGTAACTGGGTGTATGAAGAAATATTATAATTTTTTTCGAAAATTATCCCGTCTATAAAAATGCTCTATAAAAAACTTTACATTATACTTTATTTCATTATACCTTTTAAGTTTAACAATCTGTTTGCAAAATATACATTAATAAGTAAAAAAATCATTAAGAAAGAAGACTTTATAAATATTTTATAGATTTTTAGAATTGAACCTCTAGAGACTGGGCGACCTATAATTATTTTATTAACAGTTGATTTTTATCTAATTTCAATAATAATAATTAAACATATAAAAGTGTATAATTAAAGTATTAGTAATTGTAAGGTCTCGTTGATAAACAATAAAAATGAGTTTTTTGTTAAAGCTTCTAGATAAAAATAGCTCAGATTTTGATCACTAATCAATCAAAGTAAGAACCAAGAATTACAATATAATTAAGAAGTAATATCATTTATTAGGTACGAATATGCAAAAATGGAGTAATTGAGCCACTATTCATATAAACTTTTAGATGAATTTTTATCTAAAAAATTTAATTTTAAGTGATTCGACATAAGTATATAAACTGACAATGATAGCGTGGCAGTGGTGAAGGAAAATATAATCAAAAAATTAAAGCAGGAAAACTTGATCCATTAGTATGGCATCTATCAACCAAAATAAATGAGACTTTTTAATATAAATGGACTTGAATACCTAGACTATGATAACTTTTCAAGCATTCATCAAAATGACATACTTTTCTTTTCAGCAACTCGTAAGTTTTTTTTATTCATATGAAAAGAATTATAAAAAAGTCAAAATAAGTTTACTTAAGTTAATTATCATTCAGTATTTTATAAAACAGCTCTTTGATTAGTTTACATAAGGTAACATCATATTTATTTATAGAGGATGACTTTGACTATTCAGTGTGCATGGAATTTCTTGAGATCAAACGAAAACTAGGTTAAGGTGGTTTCGGATCAGTGTATCTCGCTTATGATAAATTAAATAATCAGGAAGTTGCTGTTAAAATCTTGAATTCTAATGACCATCCACTAAGTCCACATATGATGACTGTTCTCCCCGACACCCCTACTCCTCCCTTATCCCTAGCGAGCCTTACAACCCAATCCCCTACCGCCCCTACCTCACTCTACCCCTCACCTACCCTCCATAAAATAAGCTATTACAGAAAAAATTTACTCCCAGATCCTGAATCGAATTCCTTCGTGACATCTCGACTTCATGACCTTTTATGTATATACAAAAAATAACATGAAATTTTCAAATTTTTTTCTCCAACTATAAGCTACAAATACGATATAATTTTTTAATTTTGATAAGTTTCTCTTCGTGCGCCTCTTTTTTCTCATATACTCCCATTGGAAAAATAAATATTATAAATTTCTATTTTAAAAAAATTAATTTGATTATTTTTATAAACATAGCATAACTTAGCATAAAATTCATAATTTAACTTTAAAAAAAATAATTCCTTACTTCACTGCCTTAAAACATATTCCAAAAAGTAGTATGATTAATTTTATATTTTTTATTTTTTCTATTTAATTCTGTCTCATTTACATTTTTTTATAAATCATAAGTTAATTTAAATTAACAATTTACTTTATTTATAAAAGCAATGATTTTTCATTATTTTGAGTAGAATATAAAATAATAGGAGATAATAAATTTAATACAATATAGGAACTTTATTCATTTTATTTTGCAAATAAAATGAAGTACAGGCAAATAAATATTACATTAGTTTTAAGTTTTTTTACTTTACTTATTAGTACTACTATAAATTCAAGATAAATAAAAATAATATTTAGCATTTTAGTGATTGAATATAAATGGAGAAAATTACATGGTTTAATTCATTATGCTTTGACTTTTAATTCTTTTTAAATTATACATCTTTACCAACTAAAATTGTAGGATACTTTATTTTAAGAAATGAACTATTAAAATGTTAATAGTTATTGAAATAAATTTGCAAATATATGTGAATGAATTAAAAGTAAGATATTTATAAATTATAGTTTTTCACAATATGAACTCACTTTAGAATAACTTGAGTTAAAATTTAAACTAAAGACGATCTACATAGTTTTATTTAAATAATATCAATTATTTCTTAATGAGAATTTGAAATAAAGTAAATTGTAATTTAAATTAACTTATGATTTATAAAAAAATGTAAATGAGACAGAATTAAATAGAAAAAATAAAAAATATAAAATTAATCATACTACTTTTTGGAATATGTTTTAAGGCAGTGAAGTAAGGAATTATTTTTTTTAAAGTTAAATTATGAATTTTATGCTAAGTTATGCTATGTTTATAAAAATATTTAAATTAATTTTTTTTATTAGAAATTTAATAATATATATATTTCTAATGGGATTATGTGATAAAAGTCGGTGGTTGGAGAAAAACACATCAAAAATAAAAAATTATATCCTATTTGGAGCTTTTAGTTGGAGAAAAATTTTTTGAAAATTGTATGCTATTTTTTTATATATAAAAGGTCATGAAGTCGAGATGTCACGAAGGAATTCGATTCAGGCTGTGGGAGTCAATTTTTTCATTTGAAATGGCATATTTTATGGGGAGGTGGTAGGGTAGGGTAGTGTTGGGGTGGGGGTGGTAGGTAGGGTTGTAAGGCTCGCTAGGGGTATGGGAGGGTAGGGTGTCGGGAGAACAGATGACCAAGGAGATTGAAGCACTAAGGAAGCTCAAACATAAAAATATTGTCAAGATGTTCAATTCATTCCCACTCCCAAAGAAACAGCAAGTTATAGTTGTCATGGAGTATTTGCAAGGAGGGGAGCTCTATGAATATTGGGAGAAGAAGCCTGATAGAAAAGTGTCAGAGGATGAAGCAAAAGAGATTTTACTCTAAATTTTGCAAGCGATTGAATATTGTCATAGTAATAAGATAATTCACAGGGACTTAAAGTTCTAGAACATCCTTCTTACTCATATACCAAATCCAGAAATACCAACTAGCAATATAACTCCTGATAAGTATGGAAGAAGAAAATCTTACACAAACTAGTTTGATATAGAACTAAAAATCGTAGACTTTGGGGTCTTTGGTTCAACAAGAGGGTAAAACGGTGAGAAAAGTAATATCGGTTCATTGAAATACATGCCACCTGAGGTACTACTAGGTCATACAGAATCTACGCCAAAGATAGATGTTTGGGCCATTGGTATTATGTTACATGCTTTTCTTCTTGGATATTTCCCTTTTAGATCTAGCAATAAGGATGAACTTAAAAAGCAAATAATTGAAAAAGAGATACTAATCGATCGAAAATATGTATAAATTTCTGATTTTAGCTATGACATTTTAAACAGGATGCTAGATAAGGATCCTGTAAAAAGAATATCGATAGATGAAATTCTTGAACATCCATGGATATGTGAGTTTAGAAAGTAAAAGAAACGCTTGCAGTTTGGTATTTTTG
Source organism: Oxytricha trifallax (assembly GCA_000711775.1). NCBI lineage: Eukaryota > Ciliophora > Spirotrichea > Sporadotrichida > Oxytrichidae > Oxytricha > Oxytricha trifallax. The sequence goes on along the minus strand of ARYC01003002.1, from coordinate 11,604 downwards.
GAGATGATGAAATAATTGAGGATTTCGATCAACTTGAAACTCCTAAAGTAGAAAATCATGACTATAGTGATGAATTTACAAACGAGGAGGATAAGGTATCATCGACATATTTGGAAGACGAAATTAATAATGTAAATCAAAAATCCAAGATATCGCCTTTAAAGAATCTATAAAACTAAAGTGAAGAGAATGAGTATTTTGCAGTAAATAATCAATATTTGATGAACCAATAGAACTCGAATGGCCATTTGAAATTGTCTAATCACAGACAGATAGGTGAACTACTCTCTTTGAGAAAGAAAATGACTATGGATGTAAACCGTACTAGTTCTTACAGTCCTGAGAAGAGAGTAAAATTTTAAAATGCTACTGCAACTCAGGGATTCGGACTGTCACTTAAAAAGGCAACAAATTTATCAGTTTATTAAAGAGATCATACTCCTAATGAAAATAACACACCTTCAAGCATGAAAAGTCATGGATTTTCTAATTACATTAAAGAAGGGAAGTCTTAACAGCAATCAGATATAAAATTCCCAGAAATCGTGAACTCATCAGCCTTTAGTATTATGAACACTACCGTAACAAAGCACAACTCTTCTTTTAACTCAGATAAAAAGCTATCCTTTTAACATTAATCATTAAGTACTAATAGGCAATAAGCCATTTTTCATGCCCCTTAAAATAGCAATCCCTACGAAAATAAGATTAACTTAAAAATCTAGAGCAAGAATGTTCAGCTAAACTTAATTTTTAAATGTTGTTTTATTCTATGATTTATCTCTGCAACATATTACTAGACCCATATTCTGCATAGCCAAACTTTCTGAGACCTATTGGTTAAACAAGATGGCAAAAGCAGTTAACTAACCTGAGCAAGGATCTCTCTATAAAACTACTCCAGTAGAGTCATAATGGCAACATAGATAAAAATTTCGATGAAGAAAAGATATAAGTCTAGGAAGAAACAAGTCTTCATTTGAAAAAAACGCCTTCCAAGAGAAGAAATGTTTATATATTATATAAAATTTAAGAAAGACTATTCTGGATAAGAAAATAACGGCAGGGGTAAGCAATCTTCAATAATAGTAAAGTGGCTTAAATTCGAGCAGATTATACGATGAGAGTAAACTTTAAAAAATAAGTGTAACTCCAGGATAAGCGGGCATTAAATTAGATAAGAGAACGACCAGCCGAATAAACAGAAATATCTTCAAAAATAGCACAAGAGAAAGCGAGTTAAAATAAGTAGACATAGAGAGGAACTAGGAAGATTTAGATCTTATATTATGAGCTATTAATATGAATAATAAGTGAATCAATAATTTTATAATATATAAAATAATCAAGAAATTATTAGAGATGGCAGATTTCAGAGCATAAGAGAGACCAGGCGACTCAAAGGCATTTTACCTTGATTCAGAAAACTACAACGGCAGATCAAATTTGGAGAAGTTAGATACTCCAACATACAGCTCAGCAAAGGATCTTTACAACAATTTTTGTAATTCCACTCATCTTTATTTTTTTATTGTATTATGAAATTTACAACACTTGCTAAATCTATGCTAACTCATACTCCCACATTATGTTGAAGAGAATTGAGACAGAGAAACCTGAGTTCTTTGAAGAAGCTGGTGTCTCTAAGGAAGAGATGGCAGTTCAACTCACCCACAATATGTGCTTGCCTTATCAAAAGATTAAGAATCAAGTGCACAGAAAGACAGTGGCTGAGTACAAGGAGAAGGAGACCTTGAGAGACGATATCAGAAGACTCTACAATGGTGGTGATAAGTTCCATCCATACATCTGAACAAGCTTCGGACAGCAATATTCAATCATTACAGTTTGAGGGAGTGATTGAACTATCATAGAATGTGATAGAATTTTAACATGGGATAAGTCATACATGAGATGAAAACATCTGGTTGACGCTTATCTTTATTTAAACTTAACAATAAAATAAATGCAAATAATCTCAAATTCATTTTTAATCTTAAATAATATAATTAAAAATTAATGATTAAATATATTACAAAATTGATAGAATTTAGATTATAATCATATATCATGAGTTAACAGAGTAGATTGGAAAATTATTGTTTATACTTTTCTCATTAATGTATTAAGTAAAAATAATTAGATTACTAAAATTAGAAATGATAATCAATATTTACTACCATTTAAATTAAATAGAAAAAATTAAAAATTGCTAAAAAAATAATTTATAATGAAGGACTGATTAAAATCAAATTTTCATTAATTTTCTGCCCTTAAAATAGCAATTTATTAATTTAACTTTACTTATAAAAAAGATTAATAATTTTAATCAATTTTAAAGCCATTTCATCAATTTTAATTAAAGTAATTTTTGTTTAATTTGAAAATTTAAGAAATTTGTTTTTATTCTTAAACCGAAATTGCCATATAATGATTGTGTACCCAGGTCACTTTTATTGGCACTATTTGTAATATTATAATTAGTTATTTAGTAACTTATATATTATAATTCTCTGGGAAGTAGAACTGACAAAGATTAAGTCTTAATTAAATGAGCGGAAAATAAGAAATTTTATTATGAGCAGATTCTTTAAATTTTCCTTACAAGGTAATTTTTACAATTTATTGCCTGAAATTTTTCCCTTTTTCATAATACTATTGAAAATTATTAAAACACAATTTTTATTCTGTCTACAACCCATTTTATATAATTATAAATTATAATTAGTAGTCCTCCTGTTTTTAGTTGGACTGGCCGATAATTTTTGCTATGTCTACTGTTAAGTAGTTGTCTGTGGATTTCTTACTTCATTTTATAATTTAGATGTCATTTAATATTGCTCAAGTTAAACTATAAGGAAAAATAAGTACCCAAAATTTTTATTGAATTTCTGACTGGAAAAAATATTTATATTATTACCTATTTTATCTAATGGAAATTAAAGATAATTTTTCACATTAATTCGTAAAATTTCATTCGAATGTACAAATTATTCATTTATACTGTTTAATTGAATATATTTTTAATTTCTAAAACACACAACAACTCTCTTTTTATATTTTATATAATTTTAATTCAATTCTATTTGAGTGATGTTAACCAATGCTTATAACTTATTGCTATGTTATCCTACTTTACCTATGCTCACTATTAATCTACGCTTCCAATAACTGTGCCACTGTAGCACTTATATTCTGATTTTATTAATTATCTTGATTGCTTGCTTTTCTTTCTTTTTTATTACCTTAGTTGGATAACTGGTTAGTCTAATTATTTAAGTAGGCTTAAATATGTGGGTGTGTGGGGCCTGTTGGATTAGTAGAATGCTTACGGGCTTGCTTCCTAAGATGAGATTAGTCAAGAAGAGGATCTAAATCTCACAAAATACCACTGGGAAATGCTTTAATAAATTTTAATACAATAAAAAATTACTTTTAAAATTGAATGAACTTATTATGCTATAATTGATAAAAGCAAGTGTCAAATTGATTGATAATAATAATTTTTATTTAATAATGCAAAACCCTGGAAACCCATACCAGCACCCCAATTTAGATTTGAATTGCAATAAGTGTGCAATTATCTATAAGAAAGGCACAGTTCACGATTGCTTGTTCGCCATTCGTCAAGAATGCAGAGAGCAGATGAGCGACCAAGACGAAAGAATAAGATGTTTGGAGTAGATTGTGTCTGATCAAATAAATCTAATTCGCTAAGATATTCCAAGCATGATCTCACAATAAATTCAGAGCTTAAACTTGAATTCTAATAGCAACTAAAATCGGTAGGGAAATTAAGGTGGTTTTCCTCAATCATAGTAGTTTAACACATTCGATAGTAGTGCACTCAAGGAAGTGTAAATGAGTCTCTAAACTTTATAGAATGATTTTGGTTTCGTAAGAAACAACTAATTCAATGATAAAAGTGAATTCACTGGAAAGTATTTTAAAAGGACAAAATTTTAATACTTAGAGCCTTTAATTTCATTAAAATTAACCCTCTTTTTATAAAATATGAATCGCTAAGACAGATACTAATTAATCATTAAGGAGACTTCAAGTTTTGCACTGCAGAATTAGAAAAAGATTTGCGTACTCTTTAACAGCACGTAAGTTATCTCTATAAAAAACTTGAAAACACAAACCTAGTGTTGAAAACATAACTCTCTAGACCCTAGTCGTCTGCTCAATCTACCTATAGAGGTGTCCCAGATATGTAAAGATAGTAGTAGCAGTAAGTCTAGAATTAAATGGTTCATCAGTAAAATAATGCAGCACCACCAATTCACAGATAAGAGCAACAAATTTTCTAAAACAATTAAACTCCTTCGTAGGTATAAAGTAACAGCAATTTTGGTAGTTCAATAGCCCACTATCAATAATGACAAGTTAGATTGATTTTAGGACAAATTAAATAAACAAACAAAAATTCACTATTTTTAAGGGTTTTAAAATTAATTAATGCAAATATTCAAGATGAGGGGTATACTTAATAGGCTTTACTGTTTGACAGTATATTTTTTATTTATAATAATGACGTTCCTAGGAATCCTATAACGATGATGACTCCAGGGTATCTTAAATTATATATTCAATTGTAATTAATAAATTCTTAATTTATCTTCCTTCAGACAATGAAAGATATCAAAGTGACATGAATGTTAACTAATTCAGAACTTCAGCTAACAACTCAATTAATCATGATAATCATTCTATAAATTTATACCTAGTAATTTTTATATTAAATTATAATAAATTCTGGTAGTGGAAGTAACAACAATATAAGTCAACCCCGCTAATTAAGTAATGTTGGCTTCGATGTTCCCTCAAACCCAGTTAGTTTCCCTCCATCTAGTCACTAACAGCAGCAATAAGTCTAGTAATAGTAGTCTCTTCACAATTCATTTAATAACGGGAGACCAGGTTCTGAGCAATAAAATAGAATTTAGCAGCAGCAATTCGGAATAAATAATAGAAATGATTTTAATAACATTGGTGGATTTGAGCAGCAAAATTAGTAATATAACAATTTCCAGACTCCCTAATAATAACAGTAATATTAATGAGAATCTTTTTTTAAATAAAAATAACACAATTATTTTAATTAAATTATTTCCTCAATACATTGGTAATTTTGGGGAAGATCAAGCTATGGGATTCGATGATCCATTTAACCTCGGATTAAACAATAGTGGAATCGGTATTAGTAGAGTTATGAATAACTTAAATAATAATTCATCAATTATGGATAGATTAGAATAAGCTGAGAGACGTAATGAATTGCTTTTACGCCCTTAAACTTTAACCATTTAACTTTAATTTAATCGATTTATCTATTTTTGTTTATGTTCCTGATGATTAAAGTTCAATGAAGAATTTAAGCTAAAGTTAAACAATACCTTAGATTATCCAACCAACTTCTTCATTTAAAAACAATGCCTCCACACCTAATTTTCATAATAATAATAATGAAATCAGTAGCTAGATTAATGGGGGCTACCATAGCGAAATAATAGATGAAATCATGCCAATTTAGGGTCCAGAATTGCGTTCATACATTTAGCAAGAACTTAAAAATAATGGTGTTAATGCGAGTACAAGAAATCAAAATAGCTTAATTAATTCTCTACAAGCTGCTCTTACTTGTTATATCAGTAGCTATGCGTTTTTATTAAATAAGTTAATACTTCAACTCTTTAACTAAAATGAATTTAATCATTAATGCCTAGTACTTTGAAGACACCTATGAGCTCGTGCTACTGGATGGTGGTTTCGTGAAAGAAGAAAGTTAAGGAACCGAAATGGTATTTAAACTAACAGAGTATTTCAAAGAGAAAGACTGCATCGGAAGTATAAATTACTTTAAAAGCAGATTATCTGGATTTATTATTATTATTATTATTTAAAGCTGGACGGAATTAATACGGGGCTTAAGCCAGCCAGTTTATATAATCAGATATTCATACTTTGACTTTGGCGATCCATTTTCCTCTTTACGAGGGGATTTAGTTACCTCTTTATGTACTTGACAAGTTTCACACCCTGCACGTTCACCACTTGCCTTCTTATGAGGACTTATTCGGTATTTTGCTACTTCGTATGTCTACCTGGTTACTTTTTTTCAACTGCTTATCTGTATTTATGATCATGAATAAAGCCATTAAGCAGTAGTTTATATAAGACAAAGCTAATGATGCGAGCTTATATAAGGTTGACACGTAAAAGGTATTTAAGGATGATTTGGAAGACAGGATTTCATCAAAGTGGATGAGGTGCGAATCTCTTATCTTATTTAATTGAACTAAAAATCTATTTGTTTAACCAATCTTACTTATTTTACAATGATTAGAACGATAGGAATATGATACTTTTATGTTCCTGATGATATCTCTAACCCATTGAGCTTAAGACCTCTGTCTAGCAATATAAATATGTTGCCACCACTTCCTTCATAAAGAATGAATAACCCACTTTATGGCTAGTTTGGTTAACAAAACATCTAGTATCCAGCTTCAATGACACCTGGTCAAATTCTTCAGATTAATCCATTACCCAATCATTAGAATTTTGGCTTACAACCTTTCTAGAATTAAGAGATATAATAGAAACTTTAACATGATTAGCTATAACAGTAATAACGACGACAGAATCAACTTGGTTTTCCATAAAATTAAATTCATTCTATGGACTATTTAATGGGAACTAATCCCTCTGCTATAGATCAAATAGAAACAGACTTCTAGAAGACATTTGGTGGTGAGGAAGATCAGGATTTAGTGCAACAGTTGCAAGGTTTAAACATTTAAAGCGATTTACCTCCAAAAATAAAGTAATACGTGAGAGATAAATTGAACTGTAGACTAGGCAAGACTCTATCATACTAGGAGGCTGAAATGGTTGAAAAGATCATTGAGAAGTATAAAGAATAATATGCGCACTATTTCAACAGAAATAAAGATAATAGAGAAGAGAAATTGGTGATTGTGCAACTAACAAGTCATAAAACCACTCCCAATAATGCTGATACTGCGATTGTACAGTGGTTGAAAAGCAAAAAGATTCTTGGAAAATACGACATGGTAGGAGGCTGGAAATTTGATAAAAAGAAGAAGCAGCTCTTTGCATTTACAAAATCTTTATTTTTAGTATTACTTAACAATTATTAGTTGCATCACAAATTATATGAGTATTTTATAAATTCTTTGTCCTCTCATAAACTATTTTAGCTCTTAGAGAATAAAATAAATATAAAATTAATTTAAGTATACTATGATTTCAAGGATTTCGATAAAGTATCAAAAGAAGAGAAAACAGGAATATTATTTTTTTACCTTATTTTAAATTAATTCAAAGATTCTAATTCTGATATGAATATTTATGATATTAGATGTCAAAGTTATAGATGATGATATGGCCGCTTTAGCAAAAGATTGGTCATAAGCAGAAGAATTTGTATATTGAATATGTTCCACAGATTAAATTTTATTTTAGTAATTAATTCTTATGTAATATAGCATGAAATGTTTTATTTAGAAGCTAATTGGTTGAAATGTAATTAAATTTGCCTTTTAGTCTGTAATTTATAATTAATTTAACTTTTGAATTTGTTTGACAGTAAGTTCATTTAAGCTATTCATTAACTTTAACCTCAAGAAATTTTTACCATCCATTACAAACTCTCCTTAACTTTATTGTTTATTTAGCAACTACACTATCACTACTTTTGAACAATCACAAACTACAATGAAGAAAGCTTCAGCTAGATCCAAGAGCCCAGCTTCCAAGCAAATTGCAGCAGGCATGGACCAAGTCAACCAGAGTTTGAGCAGTGTGAACTTGTCAGGAACATCCAACAAGTCAGGTACACCCAAGAGACAAGCAGAGCAACAGCAACCTGTCATGATGAACACCACTAGTCCTAAGAGAGGAGCTGAGACCATGCAAGCAAGCTCAACAGGCAAGGGGAAAGCAGTTGCCCAGAAGAGTTCTAACTTGCCAAATGTTGCTAAGGTACATTCATCTGTCACAGCCGCTAATCAAGCACAAGGCAAAGCTACTCTCAAGGTCAACAACCAAGAAGCTACTATCTCAAGAACATCAGATGAGAAGAGAGGAAGAGGTAAGTACTGCAAAAGCTAATTCATTTCAATAGATTTGAAAAAACTCTCAACAGATATTAATCGATAATTTTAGGAAGACCTAGAGCATCAGATGATTTTATTTTATTGTTTATAGTTAAAAATGATCCTAGCAAGACTGGCTAAGACAGGACATCGAACCCAGCAACTGTACAGCTTGGTCAGAAAAAGAAGAAGGTCTTCTACGTCTCCGCGATGACAACTCTTTCTAGACCTACATCTTCCGAGTTGTGAAGGACGTGAAGCCAGAGTTGAGCATCACCAAGCAAGCAATGAAGCAGTTGAACCAGATCATGATCCACTTGTTTGAAATGCTGATGGAAGAGGCCCGCAACTTGCTCATCTACAACAAGAAGTCCACACTTTCCAGCAAAGAGATTCAGTCTGCCGTCAAGATGATGTACCCAGGAGAGTTGCAGAAACTTGGACTGCAGTATGGCACAGAGAGTCTCGCTAAGTTCACTCAGGCACAGAACAACTGAATCTGATGAGAGAGCAAGCTCAGCTATGAGTTAAAATATATTTTGGAATAAAAGCCATTAAATAAGTTGATCTATTTTATCATGAGATTGGGAGAGAGTTGAGAGTTATCACTTTCAACAAGTGAGACTCTTGAGAGAAAATGCAGGGAAATTTAGATATACTTATGAGAGCAAGAAATGCAGATGAAACATCCATGTCACTATAGGAGTCAGCACAAAGAAGCTTCTCAAAGTATAATCTAAATTTTCTCTGTATTTCTCCTCAAACTCTCTTAATATTTGATTTTATATTTAGCAAGATTTGTTTGTCACTTTGATTTCATTTAATAAGTTTCTTTTGGAATTTTACAATCTTTTCATTTCTTTAACATTTAATAAATTAACATATAATATATAAAAATATAATAATTTCAATACTTCAATTATACTACAAAACCTTAATATTTACAAACCTAATTCCATACTTCATCATCAACAATCAATAATTTAGCTAAATTTTTCATTTTATTAAATAATATTTTTAGTTTTTTTTTATGATAACCTATAATATTTAAATTGAGAACATCGTTGATGTTTATTTTGAAGTCCTCATCAAGTTCAAGAGATACCTTATTCTATAATCAATTTATTGAATTTTTGATGAAACTTACAAAGAACTCCTTTCTGCCCATCTCAGCTCCCTCGCAAATCGTATCAACTCTAAGGTGAAATGTTTAGATAATCTTTTAAAGTAATATCTTGATAGTTTTTAAAATAACTTACATGTCCATGCAAGCTCTCTTTCGTTTCTTCCACTCATTGCCATACTTCAACATAGCCTATTTGGCTTCATTGACTTCCTCTTCGCTGATCATTCTCACATTTCCAGCTTCATACTTCTCTATTCTTCCTCCAATATCAATATTCTTCAATTAAATTTGAATGAAAGAAATTATCCTTACAAGCTGTTTATACTTGGCAATCTCAGCTTCAAGAGAATCATTTGAAGGAGTAATTTAGATGTCTCTTAGCTCTATAATTAAGTTTAAATTTATACTAATTTATCAGAAGTGAGTCTTACAGGCTTGAACTTCCTTCAATCTGAGTTATTGCTGTTGAAGTTTATCCTTGTGTCCTTTGATTTCAAGATCAAGTTTCAGCAATTCATCATTGCTCGTGGTTGGAAAGTTATCCTGATTGGCAAGATAGACCTTGGCTTTACCAAACTCCTTGCATGTGAGTATCTTTTTGTCTGAGAGTTCATCAAGGAACTTCTGTGCTTATGCTTTCTTCACTCTGCCATGCAAGTTATCGATGACATTCTACACGGAATAAGGCCTGTTCTGTTTGATCATGTACTAATGAATAGCTGTTTGTGCCTCCTTATCAGTCATCATCTTCTTACCTCCATCATCTTTTTCCTTCCCACCACCTCCTAAAGCTGATGTTCCAGGTTTCTTAGCGTCTTTTCCTGAAGGTTGAGGTTTCTTGGGCTTTCCATCTCTGGTTCTCTTTTTGCTTGCTTTAACTTCCTCTTCTTCATTATCGTTTTTCTTCGACTTAGCTGATTTAGGATTGGAAGGTCCTTTCTTTTCCTCCTCATCTGAATCATCACTTTCTTAGTCACTTGAGTCGTCAAAGCCATCACTTTCTTCCTCGCTGTCACTGCCAACATCTTACCCATCACTTTCGTCACTGTCATCAGCTTTGTGCTGTAATGATTAAGAATTACTTATAAATATCTTACAGAGACAGGCTTAGACTTGTTTCTGGCTGCTTGAGCTGCAGTTTACTTTTTGGCTTCTTGTTTGAGATCTCCACCTTCATTTGACTTGAGTACTTTTCTGTTAGTCTGCTTCATGGGAACCTTCTTGGTGACTGCTTTAATCTCCTCTTTCTGCCTGGAACCCTGCAAGTCAACTGATTTGCTAAATATTCAGCAAAATCTTCATCATTAAGTTCATCCTCGTCCTTCTCATCCTCTGAAGATGAATTGTCCGCATAGTTGACTCTTGACTTCCTTCTTGCTCCATTACGAGTTGAAGCACGAGTATTGTCAGTTTACTTTGATCCTGGCTTTTAAAGTTGAGATTTCCTGGGGTCTTCCAAGACTACTTCCTCTTTTCCATCAATTTGTTCAAGATTCTTGACAGTTGAGACGTCAGAGATGTCGTTGTTGTCATTAGATGTTTACTGAGTTTGTTTTTGTTTCTTGGGTGGCATCTTTATTTGTAAATCAGATACAAATTTCCAAATTTAAATTATTAAAATCAACAATTAACTATCATTTCATCAGGTATCGCTAATATTAATTATTAATATTTATTTACACACATTCATAAATAAGAGGTTTTAATGAAAATATAAATACTATTTCCATGTATCAATTTTACAAAAAAAATTATCTGAATTCTTTCAATTTTTATTTCAAATCAGGGAGATAAAAGCAATATGTAGATTAAATTTGTAATTATTAAATTTGGTTTTATAAAAGAAATATTTAAAATATTCGTAAAATGGTAGTATGATAATTTAATTTTTAATATATCTAAACTTAATGTAATCTTAGTTAATTATATCTAAGAATAGAAGTTTGACCTATTAATCTTAAATAATATGATTGCAATTATTTTTCATGCGAATATTGATAACAACATGAAAATGTTTTTTATCCCCATGCATTTTATTTTTTATTATTGTATGAATAATTTTAAATCTGGAAGAATTAATTAAAATAAAAAAATTAATAATTAAATTATTGGCTGCCAACTTTGTCTAACAAATACAACATGGTACTTGTTGGATAGAAATTTAAAATTAACTGCACTTTTCTAATAGCGGAACTATTCTTTCGCATCCCTGGATTAAGACAATTGAGTTTAAATTGTGGGTTATTTTTTTAGTTGATTTTGATGCAAAAATTAAACTCAATTTATTTCGCTTCAGGGATAAGATAAAATTGTATTGTAATAGGAAAATCCAGCTAATTTTGAATTTTCAATAGA
>ARYC01003001.1:0-66001 GCA_000711775.1 Oxytricha trifallax | reverse complement strand
AATTCATTAATAGGAAGAGGAACAAAGATGGAATCATTCAATGAACAAATGAAAAGGGTTGAGGCTCAAGAAATGATCTCAAGATTCATAAGCAAGGAGGATCTTTATCGATACCTTACTTAGCATGGTAAAATAAATTGATGTTAATCAACTATGTATACAGTTGGTCTTTTCCTTCCAACGATGAAGGTACTAAAATATCATTCTTAAAAGCAATACTCTGCGAGGAGAAGAAAGCTTTTAAAAACAAAGAAATCAAACTGATTGAAATACCTAACTACCCAGAGATTTCAGTCACAAATATCTACGAGGATGCAATGAAAGATGATGAAGTGGTTATTTACCTTCCTAGCAAGAAGTAACTCTCAAATAATTTTCCTGAAAGAAACTTCTTTTTTGGTGTCCTTGGTACAATCAAGGAGGTTATTTGAGAGAAATTATAGAAGAAGCTATTAAGAAACGCTACTCTATTTCTCCTGAAGATTAAAAGAAGCAAGGAATACTAATAAGCGAGACGTGGCTAGCAGAGCTTAGAAGCATCTTTATCTCTCTAGTTAGCTTTGATTTATAACTTTTTAGGGAAACCTGGAACTGGTATATTTCTAATGAAAGAGAATGCAAAGGTTCACAGAGAGAAAGTCTCAAACCATTCATTAAGTTAGAAAAAGACTTTATAATGAAGTTTAAAAGTCTGATGAAATGAACATAGATGCTGGTGCTGGTACAAAGGGAAGAAACATGGGTCTTAGTAAAGCACCAGAGGAAGAAAAGAAAGAGAAGCCGAATCCATTTAAGAGTTAGTTTGATATGTGAAATAATTCATTCATTTAAGTCTAACACTTATTAATAAACATTCATTCTTCCTTTCCTTGCACATATCGTAGTCTTATCTTTACCCACTCTCTTGCAACTACTCTGTATTAAGTCTACTGTGTCAATTGGTAGATCATGCATTAGGTGATACAGCAAATGTTTCTTGTAGTGAGTCTTAATCTAACTCTAATAGAATTCGATTCCATTAAATTGAGGACTGTAAGGAACGTTATACACAGGAGTTATCTTTAACTCTTCATAAGCTTTCTTAGATTCCTTAGTCTTATGAAGTGAGAGGTTATCAACAAACAGGATGATCTCTTGATCGTTGTACTTATCTCTTAGCTTATGTAAGAACTCTATATACTGCTCTCGCTTAATAGAGCGAGGATGAATAACATAAGTTTCTAAGACTGAATCTTCACTGATACCAGCCAAAATTGCGAGAGTGACAACCTTTACTTTCTAATCATAGACTTGGGGGGGGGGAAGTTTCCTGCCCAGACTTATGATAAAAAAAAATTTTCAGGGAAGTTTCCTGGCAAGAAAATAAATTTTTTTTTAAATCTTAATTAATTCTTACAACAACTATCAATCAACTTCCGGACTAATTTCATTGTTATAAATACAGTTATTTATATATATCATATTTAATTTACGATTCAATTAGTCAATATCTCTATTAACTTTTCTTCTAAGCACCATCCAAGTATGCTTTCATTTCTTCTGAATACTTGTTCGTCAACAAATTCTTGTGCATGTTAAGCGGGAATCGATCCACTATATATATTTCTTAGGTATTTAAGGTGATTCCAGTGTTTTCAATCCTATTAGTTGTGATTTGAACTCCAGGTACTTATCTTCCCACTCTTCCTCTGTAACCTCCTCTTGCTTAATGAATGTAAGTTCCATGCTAGTAGCCATTATTTCTCAGGAAACCATATCCTCTCCAACCATCTGTAATAATTGTACTACCCTCTGCAACATACTATCTTATTATGTTTCTTAGTGTCTATTCATTCCTGTTATTCACACATTAGACTACTGTTTCCTTGCTATCTCTCCCAAATAATCCTATAGCCCATACTTATCTGTCTTTTCTTCTTCTCCTCCTTTAATTTGAAAGAGGCCAGTGAGTAAAGAGAGATTCGTCAATTTCAACAACTTCAAGGTTTAATTGTAATATTGAATAGTACTAATTTTGCATCCAATCTGAGATTCTATTTCTCAACTCATATAGTATTGCTCTAATGGAACGAATTGACATTAGATTGTCTTCGTCAATTGTTTACCTAAGGATGTTATATATTTAAGTAGCATTGTGCCCCTCGATAAAGTAGACAAAGATTATTCTTGCAAGTACAATTATTGGAGTTTTTGAAAACAACCCAAATATAGAATCTTTTCTAATACTTACCTTTATGTTACATTTCCAGCATTTAAATTCTTCACCATCGACTCTTGTTTAATTTTTATATATTATCATAAGGTTCCAGCATTTTTGACAAATCTCTGATGATATCAGTAAATTTCTATCTCTTAACCATTAAATTGTTCTCTCTGTGTTCATAGTTATACCAATTATTGTATCCAATTGTTATTGGAATCCTTACTCAATCATTCTTATTCTTTACATACCTATATTATGTTAGACAACGTATAAAACTATAATTTCTTTAACCTAATAAAGCAAGTATATAGTAACCCTTTAAATATTTATGGGTCATAAAATTATTAAAAAATAATTTATAAAAAAAAATCATAAAAATTATATATAAAAGTTTACTTGCCAGGAAACTTCCCTCTTGCCAGGAAACTTCCCCCCCCATAGACTTTTATATTATCGTACTTCTTGTACTATGACTTATTTATAAAGGTGTTGAATGTACACACAGCTTCATCATCGTGTATGAACATGATGTTATAATCAATAGACCTCTGCATTTAATCATATATATAGTTTAAATTATTACTATAAAATGGCACTGTAAAATCAATCACTTTGTTGATTGTCTTGAAAGTAATACCATTTCTCCTATTAAATATTAGCGATAGTCTATGGAGAGATACGCATGTCAGGAAACTTGCGATGAAACATCACAGCTCGCTAGTCAAGTGGAAAGTGTACCCAATACTTTTAAGTCTTAGAGTCACAGAGGTAGCCAATATGCTGCAAAGAGAACTTTTATTTTCTAGCAGGATATTATCAAGAACCAGCATTGAAATGTTAAACAGCTAGCATGCAGTGATACCTAACAGTCGAAGCACTCTTGCGTAAGAGCTTTGCAATTGCTGAATAATTAAGCACTGGTTTGACTTAATCTATATTAATACTCGTACCATACCTAAGCTTAAGCAACACATCTAAATATTTCTCATCATAAATAGACCCTAAAAATCGCTAATTTCTATTTCTCATTTTGCAAACTGGCCTATTTTCTCTACAAACCCTAATAAGACCCCAACTCTACCCTACAAATCAAAGCACTTATAAACCTCTTTAAGGGGTTTTGGGGTTTTGAATCTGGTATAAAAAATGAAATAGTAGTTGCAGTAGTAATAATTAGAGGAAAGCGTTAAAATGTTATATAAATCCAATCAATTATAATAAAGAGTCAATCAAAATGATAAGTGCAAATAAGATAATTTAGATGAGGATATAATAAGCAAATCATTTGCATAATCAAGTTAAGACCATGATAACTGTGAGCAATAGTAAAAATAACTTAACCCTCAAATTAAAGCAGAATAGTTATCTAAAAGTTATATTTAAAATATTATCAATAGTATGGAAGTATCTTAAACTGAAGATTACTCTTATTCCTATTCATGCTCAATGGATAACGACTCAAAATCAAAATTATCAAATAACAGCGTACCTCGAAGAAAATATTTTTTGCCGAAGAAATCGATGAGTTACAGATATTTAGAGATAGATTTTGAACGTTAGCTTAGATATTTTTAAGACAAAAATCCTCAACTTTCTAACGTAGATATCCTTAAGTTGTATTGGGATAAGAAGATTACAACCCTTTCGTTTATACGTAAAAATATAGGGATTAATTTGTGATGGATTGAATTAAATAAGAGTAGTGATTTAAAGATCGAACGATTCTGAAGAGGAATCAATAGATGGCTATAAGCGCAGAGTTATTAAGAAAACTTTTAATGAAAAGAATTTCTCATCTGATTAAAAATCAGCTTGTGAAAACAATTTTTCTGTAGTTGTAAATCAATAGAGTTTTAATAACCAGACCAGACCCATAGAGCAAGAATTTACAGCAAATGAGTCTTTAGTTCATTAATTTTCCAGACTGATCTTTCTACACAAGAAATATTGTAATCCAAACCAAAAGTCAATAGAAGAACTCTAGAAAGACCTTTTCTCACTTAACGATGATATTAAGGCACTGGAACTTATGCTTCGTGGAGAAAAAGTATAATAATGGAGTGAAATTGAAGATCATACTCTTAGGAAGTATGGAGGAGATGTTAGATCTTTTGAATTCTACCTTTTGATTAAGATGAAAGAGCCTGAGGAAGTTCAAAAACTTAAGATATTCCTTGGAATATGAATAAAACAAAATATTGTTTCTTAATTTACGCTTTGAAGGTTAAGCAGTGAAAACTATATAAATAATGATTTAATTTAATGTTTAAATAACATATTAATATATTGATTATTATTAAGACTTATATTAAAGTATAAACATAATCACATATGACGCTGTATCTTTAGATAAGTAGACAATAATTTGTTTAATTTTTAGAAACAAATCGAATTATGTATTTAATTATATAAACTTTAGCTTTATCAGATTTCATCTATAATGTAATGCTGAATTACTTATTGTTATTTTCTATTTGTGCTCTATATTAAAATTATAACTTAAATTATCAATTAACTATCATGCAATTTCATGCTTTAGCATTCCATTCCGCAATAATTCCAACTAAAATGTTAGTAAATTACTGTACTTTTAGAAAGTTAAGTTACTTTTTTTTTTAAATTTAAATAAAAATTGCAAATCTAAATTTAATAATTTATCTAATCAATTACATAATCTCAGGTATCTTTAAAGATCATCAATAATTAATATTTGCTGACATAATTAAGAAATCTATTTGAATCTAATAAATTATTATTGGAATATTTATTATACCTATTTTGCATTACTCAAATCATCCATTCAATTTAATTAGCTAAACATTAGTATTAAATTCTATTTGAAACACAAGCAATGCAATAAAATGAATAGCTTAAAATTAGGTTTATAATTAAAGCCTTTTGATTTATTTCGGTAATCTATTATGTAGTTATTTATGTTTGTATTGTTAAACGTGTTTTGAATTTGAATTCCTCCTGCTGCAGTCGATGTCGGATTACTTGACTGAGGAACCTAATGCTAAGTGTGATTATTGTTCAAACTAAGAATATAAAAGAAGTCCATATCTTTTAGTGTGAATGTAAATCAATATATAAATAAGGGACCCTTGCCTGAATAATCTTATTTTGAACAAGATTAAGATAACTATGATTTCTCTGCTGATAATTCTTCATGCTCTTGGTGTCTTAGCTTTAGTTTTGCTATGGCTGTTATTGTGTATTAATATTACAGTTATAACTGGTATTAGCATTGAAACTATTCTAGCCTAAGCCATTGCCAACTACTCCATTTATACTTCCTATGATGCTTCCAGGTTGATGGAAGAAAGTTCTGTTCATTTACTCACTCAAGTATTTTTGGTTATTTAAAATAACTTGCTAAGTAAGTTATGTTGGATTTTTATTGCTTGCATAGAATTACTAGAGATGAGGGGCCTTTGCTTGTTGGCTTGAAAGTGAAGAGTTTCTCTATCTTTATTTAGCTTAATATTGAGGTATTTTATAATTATATCAAAGAAAATGCATATTATGTATCTTACTTAATATAAGAATATGATGAATGGTATCAATAAAAAATGAAAAAGTTAAAATAGACTAAAATATAAGCTAGAGTAATCAATTTATAAATTAAGAGTAACAATAATGAATGAATATTCTCTTTTTTTAATTATTTTGTAATAACATCATATTTTACCAAAAATAATTGTTTTTAACATCTAAACAATTTAACAAAAATTTCATTCCAGAATTAATTATATTTATCGATTAAAATTATTTGGTTTAAGCAACCATATACTCCCTAATATTAGTTATACAACTCTGTAATATTTAAAATGATGTCATGCTAAATTTAAATCTGAGTTTTAATAGGCCTGTTTTAGTTTTAAGAAATGACTTGAGTGTTATTCTATCCAAAGTTCATTGAAGAGACGTTTCTCCCATTTACTACCTATGTGTTATTATTCATAGAAAAGTTTATATTTTTAGAAGCTCTTCTCTATTGTTTCTTATCTACTTAGCTTTAGAATTGTGAATTCTGATTTTGATACTTTTATAGAATGCTGTTGTTTAGATTCTGCAATTCTAAGTTGTTATTCATGAAAATGTTTTTAAGTTAATGATTTCCAGATCCTAAAGCTCTTGTCCCTATCAAAGATTCACAAGTAAATTTTAAAAATTAGGAATAATAAAAAGATTGATTAATAAAAATGAGAAATGGTTATTATTAAGATGATAAAGTGGAAGTGAAAGATATTTATTTTTTTAATTATCAACTTTTTTGAATAAAAAGATGAATTTTGATTGTTACAAATTTTTTCAATAGAAGCTTCATTGATTAGCCTTGAGTTATCCATTATTCCTTGACGAGATCTAGAAGCATAATTAACTCTTGAATTATTTCTGGAAGATTACTGCGAAGTTTTGCTAATGAGAAAAGTACTTTAGTTTTACAGGGCTCTTGAATTTTACTCTTAAGCAGAAAGATTTAATTGCTAATTCATAGCTGTTTTATCAAAAGACTAGTTAAACCCAATAATTTATAAGAATTTTATTCTAATAAAACATACAAAATTAATATTATTGTCAAACTATGATTCCTGTTAAGGAATATTTAGGTATTTTATTTTAAAGTTAAGTTTTAAAAAATCCTCTAAGAACTTCAATTTATTTTTACAAAAAACATGTCTATCCAATTGTTCTAACTAAACGAGTTTAGTCAACTGTTGAGTGAAAACTCTTGATTGCTTAGAGCTCATTATAGATTCTTTTCTAGTTTAAGAGGAATTACCAAAGAAAGTAGAGCTATTTTTATAAGTAGAATTTCTAGAGTTATTTTCCCTTGTTTAAGTCTAAGTTCCTTAAAGATGTGAACCTGGATAGGAATTTTATTTAAAAGTCTTATTCATTTTCTAATAGTTAATTGTGCTATCCTTAATATAAGGATCATTAGAGTGACCTTTTTCTTTCACTTTCTTTGAGATCATAGCTATATTATTCATAAGATTCTTAATGTTCTCTTATTAAGAATTGTTTTTGATTTTAATTTTCTGAACCAGCTGCTCATTTAATCTGTTTGTTTTTCGATGGATTGCATTTGGTATTTAAGTTATTTATGTGTTATTTAAAGAGTTAGTTACGCTCAAGTCGAGTTCTTAATTTTTAATGGAACTATCTTACGATTAATTAAAGATACCGGTTTATTAAAGTCTTACTATGTTTAATTGAAAGAATTGATCACAGCTTATCTACTATTGATTGGATCAGGCTTGTATTTTGCAAATGAAACATCTGGGCAGTTTTGATATAGGAATGATTTATCTTGATTATTGATCTTTTAATATTATATAATCTCATAGTCTTCTTCATTTTACTGTCGCTCGCAACTTTCAGTCTTTCTTTCTGCTTAAACTAGCCAACGAGCATTTTTTGATTCTGCTGTTTAAGTCGGATTATGACTCTATTCTCTTCTATGATTTTTCAAAACTAGGTTATCAACTGTAGGTGCAGTCAAATTATAATTCTCTTCAATACCTCTGATTCTCAAAGTTTACTCTAATAAATGATAATTCTTTATAAGGACTTACTTTATCGAACTCTTGTAAATTTAGCCAAGGAATCTGGAATAAAATAATCAAGATACTGTCCATTTTATTTAACCATTAGCTTCTTGAGTACTAAATAGTAAGTTGCTGTTAAATGATTATGCTTGTTGTTCCTTATTGATTTTATTAAGGTTTCCTTGTTAAATCCAAGTTATTGCTCTAATTGATTAACTATCTTTTTATTAATTTGCTGCAAGTTTCTAGTTTTTCCAAAACTTTGGCATTCAGGTTGGTGAAGCTTAAACCAAGGATGATTTTTAATATCTTCAATATCAATTCTTTCATCTGGGTTAGTTATCAAAATTTTTCCAATCATATCGTTAGCCTCGTCGGACAGAAACTTTGGTAACGTAAATTAAGCACTTAGGATTTTTTTGTAAAGATTTGAAGTTTTTTAATTCTAAAGTTATTAATAAAAATTGAGGTAATTACTTCATAAGGAAGGTACCAGCAAAGCATTGCATACAGAACTACACAACAGCTCCACAGATCAGACTTCAAACCGTAGTATTTATTACCAGCTATCATCTATATATGTTAAGATTTAACGAATGATTTGTATTGTGTTGTAAAGTTTACCTACCTCTGGAGCTGCATAACAGGGACTGCCACAAGCTGTTTTTAATATAAAAATAAAAAACTTAGATTAGGAAATTTTTAATGCTTTTTATTATAATCCATCTTCATCATATGTATTACTTAAACCAAAGTCAACCATCTTTGATGTTTAATCATAGTCAATGAGAAGATTTTCAGGTTTAAGATCTCTATGGCAGATTCCTAAACTATTGCTTGCAAGCAATCTTTTTTTTCAACCTTTGATTTTAAACTATTATGTCGAATAGCTCGCCTCCTTAGGCAAATTCCATGACTAAAAAGAGGTCATTGTCAGTTTCAATTATCTCGTAGAGTTAAACGACATTAGGATGGTGAGTTTACTTAAGGATTTTAATCTCTCTTGATATACACTCCACATCTTTCTTATCTTTAATCTTTGTTTTTTCGAGCACTTTAACTGCCACATATTAAGAATGATTTTTATTACTTTGATGTATTTTTGGAAGTCAAAAATTTTAATAATTTTTTAAATAGTTAAGTTTAAAATCAATTGATTTTCTTAAAATTATTCATAAATTAAAACTAACCAATAATAATGTATTATGATAATTAAATAAGTGCCTACCTTTACTCCAGTGAGGATGTGAGTGCCAATTTAACTTTTCCAAATGTGCCCTCTCCCAGAGTCTTGCCCAAGATATAATGGCCAACGGCATTTGAATTGGTCTTGAACATCTTACTTATTAATTTTGATTGATGACTCTTTAAACTTAATTATAATTATTATATATTATAAATATATCATCGCTATAATTATTCTGAAAATCATATCAATCTAATAATTATATTAGAGTGCTGTTTGATATTATTGGAAAGTAAATTAAATTAGAAATATATTTTAATTGTGTTTGAAACCAAAATATTCTCGTTTATAGAAGCTAAATTTAATATTATTAGATAATCATCTTACATGCCTAATTGAGTAACATTTAAATTTATAATAGCAAAAACAAAGTAAAGTCAATAATAACTTAATTTTAATAAATTTTGATAGAACTAAGTCGTATTTATAAGCAAAACATCCAAACATAAAATTCTTCCCAACTTATACCCAAACCTTAAAATTAATAAATTTGCTGATTTTAATTATAATTATATAATCTTAACTCCAATTTATACTTACATAAAAAACAGTTTATTTTTATTTTGAATATGTTTACTAAATTCAAAGAACTAATAAGTGACTAAGTCCTGATACAAAATATTCGTGAAAGAAATAGGTAGCTTCCTCTGTTTTCTTAAAATCTTTCAAACATTTACACTACCAAAAATCTGAATAATACGTAAACTTAAAACTCAGCTTCTAAAAGTGTGAGGAATTACTCTAAAAGTCATCTGGGCAGAAATGTTTCAATAATAATTAAAATGCTGCAAATTATTTGCATCTTAATAAAGTAGTTTTAAATTTCACTGATTTTGGAGTGTTTTCACATAATATCAATAATAATTAAGATATAATTGATAAACCGATCAGCAAAGAATTTTCGACTTTGTTTAACAGATATCGGTACTATAACCAAAAGAATGTTGTCTAAAATCAAGACAAGTATAATTAAATATATCATTGGATTAATTAAACTTTCTAATTTATAAGAGAGTATCAATATTTCATATTGCATTATAAGCTATATGGACAAGCGAATGAAAGATGTAGCAAACTCAATTGTTTATTTATATATATATACTATATATATTATATATATCATATAAATATATAGTATTATACTATATATATATATAGTAATTAGAAGAAGATTCTGTTATCTCTAAGGATAAAATAAGACTGAAGAGTGGGGAAAGCAGGAGAGAAGTAGTCCTAAGTTAGAAATTTGATGGACAGCTTAATATTTAATATTATTTAATAGATATTGATAAAGCAGATATAAGTTTAATTTTTATAATTCAATAGCAAGATAAGTAAATAGATAAGCAAAAATTTTGACAAAAAAACCAATAAAATTTTTATTCTGCTGGATGAATATCAATTTATAATGGGTAAATAAATCAAAGTTCCTGTTCAAGGAGTTTTAATTACTTTCATGTAATTTTGTTCATCTATATAATTTAACTTGACTTTAGATACAAATTAAGAAAACTTCTCAAACTATCTTCTAGAGTATATAAACCCCAAGACCCTTGATAACGCTCCACTCACAATATTAACAGCAACTCCAATATTCTTTCTTTTAATTACCACTTACAAGAGAGTTACGATACTAATCAAGTCAATAATTCTTCTGTAAAAATCAAGCCAAGACCAAAGACCTAGCACAAACAAAAGAACTAAGTTGAATTGAGCAAATTTAATATTAGTCAATGCAAAACAAAGCACTTTATGCATGAGAATAACGATGTCAAAAGCAACATATTTGAGAATAATGAGATATTTAAGTCATTAAATATGAGTTGTACAAAATACCTTATTTGTAATATAAAATTGATTTAGCTAAATTGATTCAATTGTTAAATTAATTAAATATTAAAATTATGGTATTTTTATATTAAATGTGACTCAATATTAAATTCAAATAGTTTTTTCTATAGATCCCACAATTTTTGCAGAACTTCTCTATATTATATTATTTCAGAAATATTCCATAAAGATAGATATTTGGTTATGAGCTATCTCCCAAAAAGGTAAAAGAGTTTTCTCCCTCTAGCAAATGAAATTAATTCTAGGAAGCACACCCATCTCTTTTTTAACGCCCTATCCAATGAGCATAATAAAGCAAGAATAAAAGAGAATGGCCAAAAACATTACTAAAAGAATGTATTATTTTCTTTATATATATTAAAATCCACATATCGAATGTATTCTAACAATAATGGTAGATTTAATACAAAAGATCTTGTGGTTGCCTAAAAGAGGCTGTTTTCTGGTGGTGGCTAAGCGATAGTAGGCCAAAGATTATAATAAAATCATTCTAATTATAGGGAAACTCGTAAGCTTAATTATAAAGATAGAAAATAGTAGGAACATATTCTGCTTCTTAGTAGTAGCTCCTAGGAATGCAAAAAATCTTCTGATAAATAGATTGATATAAATGCTATTTATTGATATTTGATAAGTTTAAAGTTATTTATTAATAAATCTAATTTCATTTTCAGATTTAATTAAGTTGGTATTGAAAGCCTGGAATACTATAAATCAGCGGAATCTCTAACCAAAATACTGAGTATCTCAAGTTATTAGAAATATATCATAGAAAAATTTGATTATTGTGGTTGAATTTAAAATAAAATAGAAAAAGTAGTGTATAACAATTATAACTTCGGTCAATAAATTTTGAAGATAACAGATGAGTCCAAATTCATAAAGTTCAATTGAGCAGTATCGATCTTTCTTGTCACTTCATTTTGCAATTACTCAACTTGCTAATTTTCAACATTCTGCTTATCATCTATATCATTCATAATTTATAATAAGTAATATTTTAATTAATATTAATGTTAATACGTTAATAAATATTTTCAATAATCAGACGCTAGTGTAGAATGTACACTCATTTAAATTGCAAGTTGCAAATAAACTTATCTTAAATTTTTATTTTTTAGTGGTCTTACAAGGTACAACAATTGGTGTCACTAAACCTATGCTTCGTCAGTTGATAGAGAGAGAAGCAAACTAGACTTCTGCTACTAAGGATGAATATGATGAAGAGGATGATGATAATGAAATGTTTTTTATAGACATCAATTTATATTACCATATACATATTTAGTTAAAATCAATGAGAATTGAGTGAGTATTTAAATTTTAGATACACATTTGCATGATATAAAACAGATGTTATTTCTTTTACAATATAGATATCGCATTTCAAGCCTTCCCACTCTGATTCAACTTCTAGAAAGCACCTGCCCCAATAAGCTATTTCAAGTCATCGAGACTTGCCATCATATCATTCTCCTTTTTTGCATCTAAAATTGCATCTAACAGCACCTAACTAAATCGTTGTTTTATAAATCAGGGCCACAAACTACTCTAACTTGTCAAGTTTTTCTATGGATATTTAATTCATCTTGTGTAAAATTTGCTACTTTGGTAAGTTTGTTATTGGGAGATACCTTGACTACAAGGCACCCATGCTTCTTGAACTCCGACCCCTCATCTGAAGATATTGGCTCTCCGAGTTGATTTCGCCATGCAATAATCACTTAGGCGTTCACTCTGAATCTGGTGTGATAACCGTAGCTTTCATCCTAGCCTAGGATTAAGACCCCTTTATGCCAAGATTAAATTTCCTCTAGAGTAGTTTATGAAATGCTTACTCTCACTTTTAGCGACCCAACTTACTCTAGCATATTTTTTATCGTGGCCAACTCATGTCTATTGCAAAATATAATGAATGGTACAGAATGACCAAACTGTTCAATCTCTCTTTAAATTTTTAAATTCTCTCATCTGCATTTGAGCATATGATAACATCTCCTCCTTAATCTTAGCACAAGTCATTCAAAATTTCATATTCGCTCTTGAATTTTAGAACTTTCGGCTAGATACATACTTGGGCGAGCACTCTTAATATACCCTATTCACAAGTAGCACTGAACATGTAAGACCTGGTCAACTCTAAATCCCATACTCCGTACAGTTTGCTATCGTGATAGTAATATGGATACTTCCAAGTGATGTGATCGGTTCATCAAGTATCAAAATATCATAAGTCCTTTTTTATTTGTAGAAATTTTCAATGGTTTCAATTTATAACTGGATGCCTAATGGTTGAAGAAACTTCTATGTTTGTAACTTGAGGATCTAGTCTGGAACTATAATAATGACCTTCTTCCCTTATTAAATCCAATAGCATGCTAAAAGTCACTGAATCCAGGTCTTTCCAGATGCTGTAGGCATCTGGATTTGAATGTTATTCTGATGGTGATTCAAGATTATTGCAGCTAGAGTTGACTAATATATTGAGTGTTTGTAATCTAGTCAGCTTTCCGACAATGATTATGAGCAACTGAGAATCTCATCCAAAGTAATTTTGACCTCTAAATCTTAAGATTTTGTAAATTCCCTCCAGATCTCCTGACTCTTGCTCTCAATCTTCTACAAATCTTTATGATTTTAGGTAAGTGATTGCAAGTTTCCAAGTTATCGCATCCACAAAACTTCATCCTAGAGGAAAAATTACTCTAATTGATCAAGCTCGTAGTCTTTGACAGACTAAAGCACAACGACTAAGCGTTCCATTTGTAAGTTGATGTGCTAACGCCAAGCCAGTATAGGCAGAAGTATTCTCATCTGAGAGAAAATTCTTATAAGCTCATTTAAAATATTTGAAGGGTCTTGCTTTACTTTTGAAATCGATATCATCTTGGTCATGTCCTCCATGTATAGTTTATTGATTTTTCTGATATTTGAGATTTAATCATTGTGGAAGAAGTTTTCTTTGCTTTTAACTAACAACTCTGCTTCTTTTTCATTGAACCCACTCTTACTTAAGTATTATTGCAAAATGGTATTGCCCTCTGGTGTGTAATCGGTCTTAAGCGATGAATGAGAATTCAAATCTAATAAAAGGCTTACTAAGCCCATAGTCATTGGCTTTTAAGTATCTTTCAGATGTCTGTTTATGGATGATACCATTAAACCTAAAAGTTTCTTCTCCACATCGTCAAATGCCTGAATATCAACATTAGTTTTTAAGTTTGGGTAAAGTGGGTTAATCAGAGTTTGCCCCTCTAATGGTAATTCTTTTATAACGATGCCGCTGCCAAGTGAAACTTTATGATTTGTGATTGTGAGTATAATTTGAGCTCTTTCTCGATGTGTTAGATCTCCCGAGTTTTGAACAACTCGATTATATGCGTCTGCTAATAAGTTAGTTAGATTTTAACAAAATTGCTATAAAATTCTCTGTCTGAAATGAGTGACTAACTGAGTTTTTAAATAAGATTAAGTTAAAATTCATCATCAAGATCTGTGAAATGTTGGATGATGAACTATGAAAGTTGAGTAATATCATTCAAGAGTTGAATGCCTTGAGAAGAACTGTCGTTTGAAGTACTGATCTTCTTTCTCTGGAAAATCTTTTAGACCTTCCCTGTCTACCCCTTATCTTGCCCTCTTTTACTTAATATTGAGTTTTCCTTGACCTTTACTCCAATAATGGTTCATCTAAGATTTTACATCTTCGCTCGGATGTAGTTTTTAATTAGATCTCGATCGAGTTCATTTAGAGGGTATTCAGAAAGCTTAGGATGATCTAAAATATCCTTAAAAGTCTTTTATTAACAATTGGTAATTAAGCTCAAGGTCTTTTTGGTTAGAGCATGGTACATTGGCATCAGATTAATCATAATATTTCTTGAAATTCGAATAAGTTTTAAAGGTTTTACTATCATCTTCTTTTCTTCGTTATTTTTCTTCTCTTTTAATGAGTTCTGGCGAGGATTTTAGTTTTGACGATTATATAGATTTTGTAGATGAAAACTTGGAATTGTAACGTGAATCATCACTGTCGTACATTGACTCTTGAGAATTGCTCATCTTTAATTTTTGAATTTTTGATATTTTTGAATTTGATAAATTTAAATTTAAATCCCTATTATTTGAATCTCGCTTCAATAAAATCTCAGATTAATAAAATGGGGAAGGGTCTTAAATAAAAAATGACAACAAATTTTTTTTAAAAAAAAATCACAAAACGTCACAAAAAATCACAAAAATCACAGAAAATCACAAAACATCACAGATAATCACAAAAAATTACAGAGTAAAAAAATGATCTCAGCCCCCCCTACATTTTTTGAAAATATATTATTCATTTGATGTTTACACATTCAGAAATAATATTTCGATAATAATGGCTGTTTTTCTTATAGTTAAGATGAGTATTAATATTATATTTTTAATTGACTATAGGTAATATCATTTATGGAAATTAATTCCATCAAAAGATCATTCAACCAATTTCAAATGAATGATAGCTAAGCTGAGCAGCATCCTAAGGATCACCCCTCACGAGCTGGGCGGGAAGTTCAAGTCTAAGCTGGACATTTACACCTACCTTACAGAGATTCGTAATTTTTTAGATCATAATACTCTATAGTTGGGTACTACATGCCACCAATCGACGGAGTCAACAGAGAATACCTGAGATTAATTTTTAAGGGAACCAAGAGACTTATGAAGATGGATCAGATCAAGATGGTGAAGGTGCCCAAGTATGATGAACTCTCGGTGAGACAGCTATACATGCAAGTGTGTGACGACCAAGAGCTGAACATCTACCTGCCTGATATGTCAGAGAAGTCCAAACCTATAGACAGGCAATACTTCTTCAATGTCCTTAACACGATTTAGCCAGAGTATCTTTCACACATTATCAACAAGTCAAGGGGAAACAGGAACAGCGCGGATGGTTCGGGATAGAAGAACGACTTTATCCTTATCTCTGACGATTGGTTCTCACAGTTAACTAGCTATCCCTTTATCTCAAGTAACTTACCCTACCTATAACTTATTAATATTTAGAAAATCGGGGAGGACTATGCAGCTCTTGAAGGCTTCTACTAAACTAATGAAGGCCAGGAAACCTAAGCAGTCGCCTCCCAAAGTTTTGTCCCTAAGCGGTTCAGGGGAATAGAGCATGCCTCAGCTAGCAAAGGGATCAGACCAAGTGATGGGTCTCGCCTCATGTAGACAAACACCACAATGTTTGAGTCTCAATCCGACGCTGGCACCATTAACAACAACGCAATGAGATTTAACATATGAGAATTTACAAGCATAATTTAAATTAAAATCATAAATAAAACTTATCCATTTTCTTCTTGCATATATCTCTTATAATGCTATCGTCTATATTGCAGAATGCTTTCTTCAGAACTCGTTTTGCATCAAACTTCTCGCCTTATCCTAAAATATTCATCTTCATCCTCTTGAACTAGTTCTTAAGCACGGAGAAGTAATTCTCTATAGGGTTGTATTGAGGCGAGTATGGTGGAGTGAATATGAGACTGATTCCAAGCTCCTCGGTCAATGCTTTGATCTTTTTGCTGTGATGCACTCTAAGATTGTCTAAAACGACAGGTAGCCTACTTCTTAAGTTCTATTCATACAAGCCTATGATGAAGTGATAAAACTTTTCAATGTCCACTGACCTCTCATAATTATAGTAAATCTCCAGACCTTTGTCGGGAGATACTCCAGCAACCACAGCAATACTTTTTGTAAATTATAGTTTGTCTTTCACAATTATATTCATATTCCTATTGCTGTACTCTTACTTGAGATTAGTAGAGTAAGTAAACATCACCTCGTCAATAAATACTACCTTCCTTCCTAAAGTGCATTAGTTAGCTTGCTTCTCATCTCTTAAAAGAGCTCTTGTATTTTAAGGTTCTAAGTAGGGCTCATGTATTTGTTTACTCAAATGAATTTTCGCTTAATTCCGCTCTCCTTATAAATTCAAGAAAGTTTGGAGAGAGAGATTCTCTCCTCTGGGAACTTCCTATGGAACACCACGCATCTCTCCCCTAAGGTCATTCCAGCCTGGAGCTGCAAGGTAGTCTAATTTGTAAGAAATTAAATGTTATCATCAGATAGCTTGGCAACTTTCAAAATTCGATTATTATCAATTGCTATTTAGCTTGTGAGTTTAAATATACTTTTAACCAATGAGCAAGGTATGTTGGTAAGTTCATGAATTGATTAGAAGCTTAAGTAGACTGGTGAGTCTTGAGTTAGATTCAAGCATTTAAACCTGAGAAACAGTATTAAGTCATGTACGTTTGTTAATGCACTTGTTTGGTTCAGCATTAGAAAACTTTTGATTAAGTCGATTGCGTAAATTAGTATTTTTGAATTCAAATTTATAAGTGATTTTATTGATGATTTAAGTGTCATTATATAACTTTGCCATTAAGTGGATCAATTAAAGTTTCTTAACTTAATTGTGAAAGTCCTTTTTTCAATATTGTATCGATAGTTCATTATCTCTGAAAAGAACTTCTAGGTTTAAATCTTTCAATCTATCATTACTTCATACGAGTTAATCATAGATAAAGCTTTTAGTTTGAATTGGTTTTAAATTGAGGATTTTATTATGAGCTCGACTATCTCGGACCTTTTGTCAACTATATATGATTATCATGAGCAGCTTACATTTGAATTATTCGAAAAAGTGTCCCTTTTTTATACTTTATGCTTC
The DNA here is from genome assembly GCA_000711775.1 of Oxytricha trifallax. Lineage (NCBI taxonomy): Eukaryota > Ciliophora > Spirotrichea > Sporadotrichida > Oxytrichidae > Oxytricha > Oxytricha trifallax. The sequence continues at coordinate 48,419 of ARYC01003001.1, read as the reverse complement.
ATATTCTTAGGGACCTCATATTTATCAGGGACCTCAATTTCCCCAGGGACCACAATTTCCTCAGGACCTCAATTTCCTCAGTGCAGTTTTGGAACTTAGAGAATAGATAGTATAAATTATTCGAGATTGTTTAAAGTGTCAATTATAGAACGATAGACTACAATTGAGCAAAGACTACACTTAAAAATATCAGCAAAATGCTTCTTGCTGTTTTCATTTTAGTACTTTACCGTAAGGGAGGAAACCTCATGCTAAAATTAACTCACTATCTTTGACAAAAGCATGTTAGCAGTGCAAAACAAACCAATATCAATGAAAAGTAGAGAGGAGAATGACATCAAAATACTTAACAGCAAAAGCTTGATATATATTCTAATAATGACGAGTTTTGCTTCTTCTAATGTTTATAATAAGCACCTTGATTTTTCTTAGAAACGAAGAGGACGAATGATTAAACAAATAGCATGAGAGCATTTTTGATTCATGTCATCGTTTTCATTTTCAATTTGGGATTCGAGAAACTTAATTAAATTATTTGGGCTAAAATAACCAGGATAATTAGAGACTGAATCGTAAAGCCTAAGAAGAGAAGTTGATAATTATTTACAATGTTGATTATTATTTCTATTTCTTGAATTTCTTAAAATATTTAGAGTAATTCATATTAACGTTATTTTTTGAATTACTACAATCAAAAATATTTCTAAATATTTTTACATTATTGCTACTATTTTCTATTCCAGTTGAATTATTGTCTTAATTAATGTTCTCCTTGTCTTCATCTTAATTAATTTTTACCTAAGCTGGTTTTTCATACTTGAGGAAGTTTGATTTCATCTGACCTTTGAATGGAATGGTAAAGTCTCTGATTCATAGCCAACGGAATTCCAAGTGCTGTCTTTATCTTCTTTCTTCAATTTAATTGAAATGAAGTCTTCAAGGAGAATGATACTTGACTATGCAACATCAATTTCTTTGTTAAGAGTGTAGCATATCCTTTGAATTTAGTCAGATTGAGGTGGGTGTCTAACTTCTAAGAATAGTTCATTTTCAGAGAGGGCATAACGCACATCATTCAGCTTATTCTAGCCCTTAAAATTTAAGGTTATAAAAATTAGCTCTTTCTGATGTAAGAACTGATATTTAGCTGCAACTCTCTCAGATGTTTCCCAACTGAAATCCTTAATTTCAGATTATGTTTATTATTCTGGATACTAAAGCCTTTAATACTTTCGAACTGAGTGCATTGAAATTATTTCAAAGAAATGAAAATTAATTATTTAAATTGAATTAAGAACAATAATTAATTGATATAAAAATTAATTATTGAGCAGAAACCAAAAATGATTTCAGCTTTAAAAACATTCAGTAAAAAATTAAACTATATCTTCGTTAAATTAAATTTGCTATTTCGTAATTTATTCTGGAAAAAATATTGTTCTAAGAGTAAAAAATAAGTTTAATCTTTTCATTTTCCTCTTTTTTATCTCTCATTTGAATCAAGGAGTTTTAGCTATCATGAAGTAAATTCTTGGCTTTCGATATTTAAGAGTCGACTAAAGTATTTGTGTCTGTTGTAGCTTTGATCTCTTAAATTTAAGGTTTCTTATCAACATCCCTATCATTTTACCTGTTATTTTAATAATAGATTGAGATTAATCGTCTTCCTCTAGGTTCTACTTGAATTTTATATCTCTCAAGTCTAAATGATCTTCATCATCAGTATTCTATTAAGTGAGAGTGTTTTTGTCTTTAGAAAAGACTATAAGGAAATTTTCTCTGTTTTATGTTACTTCATATGCCTTGTTGTTCTGCTCATCATCTTCCTTCAAAGCTTAGTTTTAAAATATTTAAAAAAATAATTGTCCTTTAAGTTTAATACTGTTAATATTAAAAGAGAGACAAGCTTCTTGTTAAAGCTTTTATAAATCAACAAGCTCATCAAAGTTAATTTGGAAATTGCTTCCATAATCACCTCCAACTACATCAATTGATGGAAGGATTCTTTGAATAGATTCACCAGCACCAGCTTCCTAAGATAAGCTTACCTTCGCGGCTGCTTCATCTTCTCTTTCTTATCCTCCTCCTCTTCTCTCTTTAATCTCTCCAGTTCATTTTGCTTTTTCTATTAAATTTCATTGAACTTAGTCAAATTCTCTGAATAGACCTTTTGAGAGTCTTCAGTCAAACAAGTGATTGGCACTCTGATTGTAATAAAAATTAGAAAATAGCATTTGTAAGTGTCTTTTTGGATTTATCATATATTGCAGTACCCTTAGCACAATTGCAAAGATACTTTAGATTCAAATCTAAATAATAGAGATCTGGGTATTCAAAAATCATGTTAGTCTCATTAATGTCTAGCTTTGCTAATTTCATCGACTCTATGAATGGAACATTTATAAGTAAAAAAATAAAATAAAGTAATATAATATAAGTATCTGAAGGAATAACTAATTTTTCCACATTTTAGATAAAATGAATATAATTATATAGTGATAGTAAGCTCTTTAGGTATCTTGTGATCAAGTCCTTTATTTTTGAATCCTTCATAAGTGCTGTAACCCTCCCAAGTATCTTCAATGTTTGCAGGGTAAGAATAGACAATTTTGCATTTGGGTCTAACTGCACTTGTTGGCCTTTTCTCTTCTTCCTCTTTGTCCTCGTCGTCTTCATCTATTTCCCCAAGAGCTTTTGCATCTTATTAAAAAAATTAAATAAAACCCTTTGATTATATAAGGAGACAAATTTTAAGAAATATTATTTATAATTAATAGAAATATTGACATTCTAGTGGTTGGTGGAGCAAACCTTTTTATCCATTTCGCTAAAATAAAGTTAATAAATATTGGTAAAGATCATTTACTTAATAAAGTTTAATAATCTTAGTAATATTTTTAATATTACCTTGACTATGTGCATAATTCCTTATAAGCTATTAAATAATATCATATCTAATTAATTATTATTCAGTCTAATCACCCAATTCCTGTTTTATTTCACCAATGAGTTTTATTGCAAATTTATGCAAAATTCATTTAATATAATTATTCATTACTTAGCCTTAGTTCTAAGTTCTTCTTCCTCTTATTGTAACTTTTTAAACTCATCAGTTTAATTAGTGATATCTTTCTAGAGTTTAGTTTCATGTTTGTTTACATCTGCATTTGCTAGTAGTTTGTTCTCAGTCTACACTTTGATAGTGAGGAGGCCTGGTTTCCCACCATTACACTGCAAATGCTTCATTATTTTGTAGTCACTAGAACACTTTTCCTTGTGTTCAGACATTACTCTATTTACTCCATCAATGGCGGTATCTGATACGAACTTCTTAAAATCGTCGTGAATGATGAAATTTGCAACGTCTTTGTGAAAAACTATGTCGAAAGTTGAACAAAGAGCTCCATTTTTATCTCAATCATGGCGAGGCTTTGATACTCTGTAGGGTAGTTACCATGAGTTTAATTAATATGATTATCTATTTTTACGCCAAATTTATAATATCAAATTAAAAAATGAATGAGTTTCAGATTTACCATCTTTGCTAATTTCTTATTTGGCTTCTCAACATCCTGGTGTACGCAAACATAATTACTAAAATATAATTGATTTGGGAAATTAATAAAAATAATTAATTAAATTAGTGGTAGTTGACTTTCACCAAACATAGACATAATGGTATTAGTCCAACAGAGAATTAAAAATCAGCTAGACCTTTCTATTGAAGGAACTGCCTTATCGCATCTTAGAAGAGTAATAACTCCACTTTAATTTTTGGTGATTTGTTTGGTAAATAAAATCCCAAGATTAAAATGGATTTATCACTCTTCTAAAATGCGATAAGGCATTTCCTTCAATAGGAAAGTCTAACTGATTTTTAATTCCCTGTTGGACTAATACCATTATGTCTCTGTTTGGTGAAAGTCAACTACCACTAATTTAATTAATTATAATTTAATTTTCCTAAATACCTAATATTCTAGTAATAATAAATGTCTTCTGATCGAAAAATTGCTTGTTTGTGTCACTTATCAATATTTTAGCAGTGATCTTGATGCAGAACAAACCTATTGGCTCTATTAACTTGGTACCAATTGGAAGATCTCCCGCATCTTTAAGCTACCTCAAATATGTCTCGTACTCTGCTTTGTTTTAATAAAAATAACTTTTATTTTGTTACCTGGATCAGATATTTCCTTGACGTAATCCGCCAACATGTCTTTAAATTCGGGTTGCTCCATAGCCTTAGTAAAAGATCTAAGCTCAGTCTTTGACATCACTAATTTCTTGCCCTCAAAAAAAGGATGATCAACTTGATTCTCATTTTCAGGCTCTGGTTTAGGCTTAGCTACACCCTTGACCGTCATGCGGTTAAAATCTTCGGAATCGTATGGATTCATTTTTAAGTATTTTTAAATAAGTTTTGTGCTTTTAGCAAATTCAAATTTATATTATAAGTAATCTAATCAAATTACAGAATTGTTAATGGCTAATCAAGATTTAAATACTAAAACTACTCTTCTAGAATCTTCTCAATATTTGATTTAGTTTAAAGAATTATTGCTAAATTGATGCTAAATTCATTTGATAATTATTATAATTTTTAATAAAACAAATCAATTAAATGTAGAACTAAATGGAGCACTTGTATGCAAAGTATCATGGCTGTGAGCATGCTGATATGTGTGAATAGTAATAATGAGGAATACTCACATTAATTAATTGCATTTAGTTTGTTAATGTAAATATTTAGGGAATTTGTAACTGGTGTGCATAGGGATAGTTATGCTTCACACATTGGGCATTTTTCAAGGCTTTCTTATATGGCAGTCGCTGAGAATGAATCCATCGCAAAAACTAGACATAAGCTTCTTGAGGTATGAATTCTTTTTTAATTTTAAAATTATGTACTTTGCTTAAATTATCCTGTACTTTTTTTATTCTTAGATAATTAAAATATTTATATAGAAAATGAAACCATGTGGTCCTCCTCCACTAAAGCAAGAATTAGATTTATAATTGAAGTATAAATAAAGTTTTTTTAATCGAAAATTTTGACTAAAAGTAATAATGATTAACTTAATTAATTTCATAAAAAAATGTTAAATTATTAATAAAACTTTCAAAAATAATCAATAAATAATAAATTTACAAAAATTAGAAATGAAGTGAAATCGAAACCATAAGCCAATAAATAAATCTATAAACAGCCAAAATTCCCCAAAATCATCATTCTAAGAGAAACTTTTGAGGAAAGCCCTACCTCTAGATGAAGATACATTAAAAGATTATGAATTGCCAGAGGGAGATTTGGATGCTCTAATGTATTTGAAATAAGTAAGATAAGAAGCTTAAATGTCATCAGAGATATTCAAGAGCAAAAAATACGATAGTTACTTTCAGAAATCTACTAGTAGCAAGGTAGAAAGATAAATGAGTGCAGAAGGATTTATTCTAGAGAAAAGTCATATGATTTAAGAGTCAATTTATGACTAAGGACATGGTCATGACAGAGATTATACTAAAGATAGTTTATCACGATTGATATTTAAACCCACCGAAAAGCTACTGCAGTAATATAATTAACAAACTGAGCCCAATAAATCAGTTCATGCGTAAAGTGTTTACTAAGACCATGATATAGTTGTAAGCAAACAGTAGACTCATTCGATAAGTGCTTAACTATGGGATTAAAAATGGATTGATTTAGTACTCATGTAAAGATAGTAATTGAGACAACAACTCATACAAGTATAATCTTTAATTTCTAAGAATTCTAGGTACATAGATGCTTATTAATACTTTGAGTTCATTAAAAAATAAAGAGTTTAGTCAGTCTAAGATTCAGATTTCTAGAAAAATTTCATTTAGAACAAAAATATATCTCTTGCTTCAGAATTAGTACTGCAAGAAATCTTTGGTGTGATTGCTTTTGAAAGTGAAAACGAATGGGACGAAAAGAAATAAATACCAGAGGTTGATTTAAAATTAATTTTTGGTATGTTGTGCATGGTTGATAAACCTCTTTCGCCAGATCAGGCTGCTGATATTAATCACTTGCTAAATATATTTCTTAAACACAGATAAAATCTGAATGAAAAAACTTTAGAGGGGTAGGAACAACTTTCAGTTTTAGATATAAATATTTGCATTATTACTGAGTATTTAAATATATTCGAATATGTATGAGGTTTAAAGGGAAGAATTTAAGATGATAAAGAATAGTCTCCAGGAAGATAAAATAATGAGAATGACAGAAAATCAGCAATTATGAGCTCAATGCAGAATAGATTCTCTTTTGCAGCTTAATAACAGCAGCGGAAATCTGTTGAAGATGAGGACGATTATGTAGAGAGATTGATTAGCAAGGGTTTTGAAAATTACCTTATAAAGATGTATTTTTAAAAAATATTCTGATTTTATATTTTAAAATTTATAACGTAGTAAAGACTCAGCTGTTTGAAAAAGTAGCTCCATATTTAATTGCATTCTTGCTCTGTCTCTCAGATAAATAGCTATCTTCGCTATCTAAATGTCAGATTAACTCTCAACTTACCACACCACTTTATATTCCAAACGAGTTCAAAGAAATCTTAAATCTTTTTTAGCTTAATTTATTCACTAAGTCGTAGATTTGGAAAATAAACAGAGCCAAATATCTTTCATAACTATCAGCTCAAAATTAAATTCAGCTTTCTTGCATAATTCAACCAGACTTGACTAACTAAACTTAATATCGCTAATAGATTTAGAAAGATCATAGATTCCTGCAATTAATATAAAAAATTTCAGAGTTTTAGTAAACTCTGAATGATAACTAAAAGCTTATACTTCAAAATGCTCTGAAAAACGAGATTCTTCTGAAATATTTCTTTGTAAGTGTCAGTGTGGAACAGCTTCTTGTATTTGAGAAATTTGTTTTAGCCTAAGCAAAAGACGCAGAATACGATGAAATTTTGTGAGATTTAGCATAGCAGATGCCATTCTAGATAAAGGGAGGTAAAAGCAATATTAATGGCAAAAATAGAGACAAAAGCGGTATGATGAGCATAAACAACAACGATCCTTTAGTAAAGATTTTGGACTATAAGAAAGATATGTGCACGATTATCAATACTATTCAAAGCGTAGACGGCTTTCGCTCAATCGACATCGATCTACCTGATAATTATCTTAATAATGCTCAATTTACATAAATTCAACGACTTACTAAAATCCGTTGTGAATTAGAAAAGGCTAGCCCAGATCTAAGAGAAACTCAAAATCTCTTAAAAAGATTTATTATAGATTTAGATGTAAAGGAAGCCTATGAATTTTCAAACCTAAATCAATTTTTATTAAATGAAGAAGAGTTAATGAAATTAATTGATGAAATTCTTTTGGAGGAATAGGAGCTTGAATAGCAAAGATAAGTGAGTGGCAACGTGGAAGATGGATATTTAATGTTAGGTCAGGTTTATTTAATTCTAAATAATTTATTTCATATTATTTTATGAATACAATCGATTTGGGAAAATTAATTTAGATTATATTAATTAAATATTAAAATCATGGCAGTTATCAATTCCAAAGTGACTCAAAATTCAAATCAAAATACATCATACGGTAGATCCCGCAATTTTAGCTGGACTTTGCTATTGGCAGTATTCCTGAATCATCTCAGAAAGATAGATATTTGGATTTTGAGCTAACTTCTAAAAACAGTAAAAAGAGTTTTTCTCGCTTGGGCGATGAGATAAATTCATTCTAGCAATAGCAGCCACCGTCTCATTTTTATTGCGCTATCCAATGACTATAATGAAGCCAGGGTTTGGAGACATTTTCCAAAAACATAACTGAAATTAATTAATAATTAATTTAATTTAATTTAATTTAATTTCTCCAAATCGAATGTATTCCTACAATATTTAATATTATCTTAAGATCTTGACGGATTGGTTCAATCTAGCAGCTCAGAAGAAAACTCATTTGATGATGGCGTTATCATACACAATGATGGTAAAAATAGTATCACAATTCTTAGAGATAAAACTTATAAGAGTGCTGATGATCAGTAATTTTTGTGAGTCCCTAATGGAGGAAGTTCTTAAAATGCTATTTTTGGCTTAACGCAAAAGCTTTTATAACATATTATTAATAACAGGTAATTCTATTCATTAAGTATTCTTAGATAATAAAATTTTTATCATGAGAAATTATAATTTCATCAGAAACAGCAATCAGAAAATGAAGAATGGAGCTAGAAAGAGTTTAATGAGCATGGACTTAGACAGAATAGCAAATGATTTATCTGCTAAAGCGCTAGATCCCTACGGTCAAAACTAAAGCTACGGACAAGTAGCTCAACTGAATATGATAAAAGAGCACTCAAGGCGGGGATCAAGGCTTAAGCATGGAAACAATGACAGTCAAAGCGAAGATTTTGATGAAGATGACATGAAGAGTAATTTCTAGAAATTGCAATAGTAACAGCAGTATGATTATGCTGGCTATTACTAATGATAATCTAAACCTTCCATTAAAAACATTGAACTTATTTAATATTCATTATTTCTTAAATCTGTTATATTTAAATAAGATTATACTAATTCTTTACGAATATATGCAACTTACTTGAAATGAACTAAAATAGATGGGAAAGTGTGTGATCATTTTCAACAAACAGCTCTAAAATCCTCTTCTTGTCACTCCCATAGAGCTGATCTTTTTTCATAGTCGAATTAATATTCAATCGATCTTTCTTATCTGAAATAACAGCGTCTATGCAGTTCTTGAATGTTTGTACAAGTACCTCCAATTCTTTCTTTTGTCGTTGCATTTATTTTTAGAGAAGGAGTTGTTGCTGCTTTTAGATATTGATTTACTTTTATTGAGCTAGTTTGATTCTTAGGTGCTCTACCATTTCTTGCCTTCTTCTGGTATCTTCTTCAAACAACTAAACTAGTACAGTTTAATATTTTCATTATAGTTCTATAGTTGATCTAAATTATTGAAATTTCAATATTAATAATTACAATTAAACTTTATTCAACCATAATTGCTGTTGATGCAACACTCTTCTAAGTCAATTCCAAAATGTCAAAAAGCTGTTATGTGAATTTTGCGTTGTATATGAAGGTCTTTTTTAAATCACCAGGGCCTCTTCCTTCCTTGTATCCTTGGCTTATCTTAGACATGTACTTTAACTTTTGCGCTTGATTTATGCTACTGTTTTAGTACTGCTATTCTAAAAGAATAAATGATCTTAACTTCAAAATTAGTGAAAGATGCTTAATAGTATACATAATATAAATTTAAATTATTGTTTCATCTATAATAACTAACTTTAGAATTATCGCCTAAGTTCATTTGATTTTACTGCTCATAGGAATGTTCAAAATTGAGTGGAGTTAAATCTTATTAATAAGAATTTAGTTACTGGTTACTTTGATAAGTTCTCTAATCATATTAGGTCTCTTCAGCTTCTAAATACATTTTAGATATAAGGTGAATAAATATTTTATAAGAATAGTATAATATTAAACTTCTAGATGCTCTTTTTGTTAAGAATGTTAATTTCTATCAGAGCAATTGACTTCTTGTAAACTTTCCTGCTTAATTAATTAAGAGTTTACATTGTTTTCTTGCTACTATTGTTGCAATACAATGTAGCACATGGAACTAAATAATACACAAAGTAAAATCAAGGTAGTTATTTATTCTTAAAGCTTATTAAAGTAGAAATATATAAGTAAATTCCTAAAAAAAACAGTTCTCTATAATTGAAATATAACCAGAATAATTTTAAAATTAAGATATCTTACTCTTTATCCCAATCTAATATTTCAAGTGAATATATTAGAAGGTTCATTATAAATTTATTTATTATACTTATTGTTGCCATTTTCTTATATTTTAAGCACTATCCATTAATGAAAGAAGTAAGAGAGAGGAGGCATTATAAAATTATCACCAAAAATAATATATTTAAATCAATTTATAAATAGTTTTATTAACCATCATTCATGAAAGTAGCATATAAATTATTGTTTCTTGTCCCTTAATTATGTAATTACTGTGTATTATGATTTAGCGTTTCCTCGTATTCTTTCTCTTAAACAGATCCTTCTAAGAATCTCATAGTATCTTTTTTGAAGGCTTGTGAGTCTTTTTTTATAAGATTACGATTATTCTATTCCCCCGTGTAATCTAGCTGTTGTCATCTCTGTGGTATCTTTATCTAAGTATGACTACTATTAGTTTGACTAAAACTGACTTTTCATTAGTTAATTGCCCTTTTAGAAGATATCGTTACCCTCATTTTAATTTCTAGCACAATCCTGCATAGAATCCATTTAACTGTTCATTTACATCGACTACTATAAATCCTACTGTTAATGAATAGTTCTATTGATCATAGTTTAATTCTGAAGGTTAGATATCTAATCTTTAGTGGTTCAATTGATATAGCTTATTTCTTCGCATTCATTATGCTGCTTAGAAAGAGTAATTTTGAGCATTTTATTCTGTAGCCTGGAGTCCCTAATTTTATAATCAAGAAATTTACGATCGTCCTCTTGTTCATCGATTGAATTCCTCAAGTTATCTAAAAGCTCATTTGTATAATGAATATGTTTTAATGTAATATTTCGAGGACTTACCTAAAGTCTTATCTTAAGCATATACATTTGTTTCTGAATTTCATGCACTATTCTCTGAACATCTAAGTTTATTTTTCAAGTTCATTAATTCTGGATTCTTGCTGATTTTTCAACTCATTTTCATATGCTTTTTATTTCATGGTTACCAATTCTTTTGTACTTTAAACATGTGATACTAACATGAGAATTTATTAAGATTAGTTTTAATTTGACTTACTCTATATGCATATGCAGTAAGAAAATTTTTTCATGTTTCTCAAGTATCTAATCAAGTCTGTCATCGAGATCTATGATCTAAGAATTTATTTTGATTAGATTCTGTCCGAATACCCTCCCAAAACATTATTTTGCATTTTGGAGTTTTGATTGTTGCCCATAAATGATTCATGCACCGAATCTATAATTATAAAGATAAGGGTTGTAATTTATTATTTTGACAGTTATAGCAAGCCTTCGAAAATGAACTCCAGATAAATATTATTGTTGAAATACTTTTGAATTTGGAAAATTAAATATAATTAAATTAATAATAAATCAAAATCGTGGCAGTTAAAGTTGGCCAATTTGAACGATCTAGGGCTCATTCGATAGAGAATTCAAAATTAGCTGGACTTTACTATTGGCGGTACTATTTTATCGCATCCCCAGAGTAAAATAACTCGACTTTAATTAAACTCATCTAAATTAATTAAATTATACCCTCACATTAAAGTGAAGTTATTTCGCTCTGGGGATGCGATAAAATAGTACCGCCAATAGTAAAGTCCAGCTAATTTTGAATTCTCTATCGAATGAGCCCTAGATCGTTCAAATTGGCAACTTTAACTGCCACGATTTTGATTTATTATTAATTTAATTATATTTAATTTTCCAAATTCAAAAGTATTTCTACAATATTCAAAAAATTGAAAATAAATTCTCTGAGACTCTTGAAGCTAGAGAGACTGCTAAAGATTTTATAATATTGAAAAAGTATAATTGAAAAGGGGAAATATATATTATATTTAAATATCAACTAAATTAAATTCTTGGTAGTTATATTTAACTTAATATGAAGAACTAGGGCTTATTCGATAAGGAATTCAAATTTGCTGGGTTTTACTATTGCTTTTACTATTTATCTCATCCCTGAGCTAAAAATTAGTCTTTAATTAGAGAGTTTAATTAATTCATTAAAGATCCAGCTAGTTTGATTTTGATCAGACAAGCATAAGATATTCTTAATTAATTATTTATAGCTGCCACGAAAGTTTTGTATTTAATTTTTAATTAAATTTCTTAAATCAATTAATTATTACAATAGTATCTTTATTAACATTGGTGGAGTGTAATTTGTTCCATCTTAATATATTTTTAGGGGAAGAGTGTAAAATATCTACCATTTACAAATATATATTCCAAAATTTATTATTTATCTTAATTACATTTATTCATTCATTTGCTATTTATTATAATAGAAGCATTGATATTTTTAAATAATTTTGTAAACATTATAATTAAATTCAAGCCGTAAATTAAACAAATAAAAATGAAAAAATTCTCAAAGGCTCAAGAGTTTCTTTTCAACAACTTAATTAAAGAGAGAAATCTCCGTGTTTTGAAGTTCGCAGTAGTTAAATTCAGATAATAAAAGACCCTGTTGATTACTACCTAGCACTTCATGTAAGTTTCAATTTAGCAAAGTAAACCATTTATGATTTTATAAATGATAAATAGCTAAAGAATATAAATTTAGAATTTTTTAGAAACTTGCAAAGCAAAGTGAGTTAAGAATCTCTATGAGTGCTTTATATATGGGTACAGGAAACTTAGAAAAATATTAAGTGGAAAGGTTAGATAAAAAGCTAGAAACTAACCCAAATTTGAAAATGAATATTCTTATGGATTATATGCGTGGTACAAGAGTAGATTCGAAGGATAATTCAAGTTCATTTGAATTAATGAGAGGGTTGAAGGAGAAGCATCTACACAAGAGGGATAAATTAAGAATTGGCTTTTGGCATCATCCTGATACAGAATTCTGGAAGTGCAAGATGATGGCAGGACCAATGAGAGAAATATTTGGAGTTCATCACATCAAGGCCCATGTCTTTGATCATAATGTTGTAATTACAGGGTAAGGTTTTTTTTAAAAATATTTTTTCCATACTCTAAATTAACTTAAAAAATTAGAGCCAATTTGAGTGAAGATTATTTCACAGATAGATGAGACAGATGCTACGTTATTAATGATTGTGAACCACTAGCTAATTATTTTGATGATCTTATTGGTATATGTAAGCATTTACTATTAATTTTCTTATCTATAATAATTTTATTTAAAAGTAACTGACTGCTCATATAATGTGAGTGAGAACGGCATATTAGAGATGCTTCCCCAGTATCCAGAACCCTATCGTAAACCTAAAGATTTTAAGAATTAAATGAGCTATCACTTAAGATTCTTGAGATTCCAGCATAGAACGTAGATCCCTACCAACGAAGAGCTGACTATTGAAGACTTTTTTGCTGAAGATAAACCTATAAATAAGAATGAGGAGGATGTAATGCTGATTGATTCTAAATCTAAAAATAGATCATTTAAGTAGTCTACCGATTAAGTCAAAACAAACTAAAATCAAGACTTAAAGACATAGGATAATAAATCTAGTTAAGCAGAAGCTGAGGCTTCATTAGCTGCAGAAGAACAAATATTGATTTAAAATACTTATCTACCAGACGACTATATTTTAAATAAAATTGTTCAAATTAACAAAAAGAATACGCAGGAAGTTCAGGATGATGGGAGAGTGTTCATCTTCCCAACTTTGCAAATGAATGTTATCGATTATAGAGAAGATGAAAACATATTCCTTAATTTACTCAAGAATTATTCTTCTTCAGATAATAGTTTAAAGCGTATCTTATTAGCTACTGGACACTTGAATCTTAATTAATTTTGTTTTGCTTAAGGTATTTAAATTAGTATATAAATTTTTAGAAGGAATTCCTACAAATCTTGAACCAAAATAAAAATCTTATTACAGACTTGCTTACCTCATCTCCACGAGCAAATGGCTTCTATAAAGCTGGAAGATTTAAGAAATATATCCCTGGTATGTATAGAGCAAATGAGCTCTCCATCTTGAAATAAAACAAAACGAACCAAAACATTAAGATTAAAGAATGGGAAATGGGTGAGTGGACCTACCATGCCAAAGGGGCATGGTTCTATGAAAATAAAAGTAATGACTCTAAAAATGAGACATCTGATTTACCAGTCATGACTGTGATAGGAAGCTCAAACTATAGTGTAAGGTCTAATAGAAGGGACACTGATGCATAACTATATATTGTAAGTGACTGCTTAAATTTCAGAAAGAAATTGAAGAAGGAAAGTGATGATCTGTTTAAAAATAGCAAGTAGGTCAGTATCAATCATATCTACATTTAAATAAAAATATATTCATTTAGTATTAATAATATAAGAATATTTATATCCTCAAAGAGGATGAAAATAAACTTAACTGGAAGGAAAGATTGTTAGCTAAATAATTGAATAAATTACTTTGATTTAATAATTCTAAACTTTATTTAACAATAAATTATGCATCATTCATAAGAGATATATCAATAATTCAAAATATTCATATTTGGAATATTAATAAATAAAAGACCTTAATTTTTCTTAAGAAATCTCGAGACCAAAATTAACATTGACATTTTTAAGAATCACAGTCAAAACCCCAAAACCCCTTTGGGAGGTTTATAAATGCTTTGATTTGTAGGGAATTTGTTAGGGGTTGGGGCTTTTAATTAGATGCGAGACAAAATCACAAGCTTTTGGGGTTAATTTATGATGAAGAGTATATAGATTTAGTGTTTAAACTACGCTATGGATGTGATATATACAGTTAATATGTCAAACCAGTACTTAACTATAAGTCTATTGCACTACTATAAAAGAGAATTCCATCAACTGTTCACTCTCACTGATTGCTTGCTGTGTAATTAAAGCAATAATAGCTTAATTCTATGCCTAAGAGGAAGTCAAAGTTCCAATAGAAGCATATTTACTATTTTATCAATGAAAAAACTTTGAAATATTGGGCACATTCTCTCTCGACTAACGAGCTACTATGTTTCACCGCTTGTTCCCTGAGTTGAAGATCTCTGCTTAATGTGTTGCAAACATTTATAAACGAAATGGTATCTTTTACAAAAGTGTGAATCGTATCAAGAGAGTGATTGATTTCACTCTGCCATTATACAATAACAACTTAAATTATATTTATGCTTAAATGCAGAGAGCTTATTAGAAGAATATTGCTAAAATAGATAAAAATAGGAAATTTGAGAAATATAAATAAACATAAAATTTATAATTAATTAAAACTGTAATGAATTAGGAGTGCGTGTAATACTAATCAGTTTTAGTTTTAAAATTATTTAATGTATATTAGTGGTCTAGTGGCCTGGCCATAGTTTTTGGTGGTATAGTGGTCTAGGGGTCAGGTGGTCTGGCTGGGGTTTTGGGGTCCACCGTATTGAAGCTAAAGATGCACCTATTGTAGACGAAGTAAACGGAGATCAATACTACATCAGTGTAACACTCAGCGACGACTTCAACACCGACTCCGCCGTTACCGGTGCTATCTTCCAGACATCAACTTCTACCAACTCAGAATGAACATCCTTGAAAATCTTGAACATGTCACAAGAGATGTTGAAAAAGTTTCATTAGTAAGTACCGTGTCATACACCCCGGCCAGACCACCTGACCACTATACCACCAAAAACTATGGCCAGACCACTAAACCACTAATATATATATTAATTAATTTTAAAACTAAAACTGATTAGTATTACACACACTCCTAATTCATTACAGTTGTAATTAATTATAAATTTTATGTTTATTTATATTTCTCAAATTTCCTATTTTTATCTATTTTAGCATTATTAAGTTTATTCATGCTGATGAGGCTGTGTTTACCTTCAACACTTTCGTCTCGAAGTCTTGGTATAAGAGACATCGTAATATAGAAGTATATGACTAGAAAGTCAAGGTATAAACAATGGCAATCCTTGGAGGAATTAGTGAGGATTCTGGTTTAGAAACTTATGTTATACATCCTCTCTCTATAAAAACAGAGCAGTATATTAAGTTCTTAGAGCAGCTGAGAGAGAAGTACCCTGAATAAAAGTTTATATTATTCGTTGATAATCTTTCTGTTCATAAGACTAAAGAAACAAGGAAGAGTTATGAACAACTTAGAATAACGCCAGTGTTCAACGTACCTTACAGTCCATAGTTTAATGGAATTGAGTTCTACTGGGGAATATTAAAAGGTCATTACAAGAAACTGCTGCTATATCACCTGATGCATGACCTACCTATCGATACAGTTGACTTTATTAAAAGCTCTGCGAAGAGAGTAGATAATTAGTTGATTTAAAAGTATTCTAAAGAAGGTAGAGTTAATGTATATACATAAGTTTTAGAGTTAGGTTAAAGAATATTTAAGTCACATTTAAAATTCTTTAGTAGTAGCTGGCTTCTCTTTCTTTCTTCTTCTTGTTACTTCCCTCCTCCTAGATTTCTCCTCTTACTGCCAGCTCCAGCATCTATGTTCATTGACTCTGGAGGCTAAACATTTGAAAAAAGTCTCTTGCTGACTTCATACTTTGTCTGTGACTTTCGCTCTCTATGAAGCTTTCTTTATTCCTTCATCAAGAAGATGCCAGTACCAGATTCTTCTAAAGATTAAACTACAAATCTTACTTGATATATAAGGATGCTTCTGCAGCTCTGACAGCCAGCTCTCACTTATCTTGATGCCTTGTTTACTCTTGTCTTCTGGAGAGATACTGTACCTCTTTTTATGAGATTCTTGAATAATTTCTTTCAAGTAATCACCTTTGATTGTTGCAAGTATGCCAAAGAAATAATTTCTTTCAGGTAGTTTATTTGACTTTTATTTCTTAGCAGGCAGGTACTGCGAAACTTCTGTGTCATTTATAGTGTCGTCTTATATGTTAGTCACTGAGATTTCTGGATAGTTTGGAATCTCTGCAAACTTTACATCCTAAGTTTTCAATGCTTTCTTCTCTTCGCAGAGTATCGCCCTTAGAAATGAAATTTTGGTACCTTCCATCGTTGGCAGGAACAAACCAACTATACTATCAAGATTAACTACAATAAGTTCCTTACCTTGCTGCACCAGGTAGCGGTGCAAATCCTCCTTGTTTATAAATCTTTGAATCAATTCTTGTGCTTGCACTCTTTTCATTGCATCATTCATTTACTCCAACTTGTTTACAGATCTTAGAAATGATATTCAAATCTAAGTTTATTGATTTTAATTATTTACTTCTATAAAACTTAATATTAAATATGGGCATCCTATAGGAGGTCAACCTCTAAGAAGGATATGGAGAAGGTTTTGAGATCTGGTTTCAAACTTGAGAGATTGATATCAATTTCTTCTGTTATATTTCCATAATTTTAAATTTAAATTGGTACGTACATAATTAGGAGCTGCTCATAAATTGCTAGTACTTAATTAGGAGCTTTAATTAATGCTAGTACTCAATTAGGATCATCCTACTTTTAATCATAAAACCACAAAATACCTCCTAAAGCAGTACGTACTTAATTAGGTGCACCTCCTAAATCGGTACGCGCTATAATCATATTATTATTGATAGTAAAAATGGTTACTTTCTCATTCATATTTAGAGCTTGATCGTCTGCTATTACTCATTTTTCTTCTCTAATACTCTAAGAACTTTCCTTGAAACTTATAGGCTTGCAAAGCTCTCATATAAGCTCTCAGTTATAGAGGCAGATTATAATTTTAAATTCAAATTTAAATATGAGCGCTAACATTTTAAGAAAAACAACAGCACTTCCATCAAACTAAATGAGACTTACCTTTGGCAGCAATAAAAAGTGTGATAGCTGTGAGATGAACTCTTATAAAGAACAACCAGAGCTATCACTTGAGGTCTCTGTTATTAAAATAGAAATTAATAATATAAAATAAATGGCAAAAAAGTGTGTGGGATACAGAGAGGAGGAGAAAGGTATTAATGAAATTCCTATATAAACTGAAGAAGTAGAAGCATACTTTTGTGAGTTGTGTGAGAGAGATTTCGCTCATAAGTCAAGCTGGTATAGACATATGAAAGAACATAGAGAAGCCAAGCCCACTGCATACTTAAAGTACGATAAAATTGATGGAAAGTATGATTGCTTTGAGTGTCATAAGCAGTACGTTCATACAAGAGATTTAAGGAAGCATCTTTTAATAGCTCACAAGAAAGAAATAGAGATTAAAAAGCATGAAGAAGAATTGAAGTTACAAAGCAAAAGAAAAAACTAGAGAATCTTCAAAATTTGTAGAGCTCGAGCATACTTGTGAATTAAAATGCGTGAAAAAATCACGTAACCTGATAGTATCTGAAGTCACAAAAATTATTACAAAAATTTAATACAAGAAAATACCAGTTCTTGCCTAGATTGATTTAGATAGCTCACTATAAAGTTACCTTATCTTAGAGGACTCCTTTGATAAGAAATTTATCAATGATCATCAGCATTCTTACAAGGTTTATCCGTTAAACTATCTCTTAAGTGATGATAAATTCTAGATGGAGTTTACTAATGAGTATCAAGTTCTCACTCAAGCAAAGTTTAAAGAGTGCAGATACTTAATTAAGCTAGATGCTGTTCTCCTTTCCAAGAATCATGTTGCTTTCAGACTACCTCTATTTGAAATGAATCTCAGAGACTTCATAAGTGATCAAAGGAATCATAAGTAGCTTACATTAATAGCAACTTAAACCTTGCAAGATATGAAGGAGCTAATCAAGTTAGGCTTTGTTCACAGAGATTTGAAGCCTGAGAATATAATAATAAACTTTTAACCTGTTAAAGTAACAATAATTGACTTCAACAGAGCTTTAAGGGTTGAAGTATCGAGACTTGGGAGTGTTAAGGGCACTCCAGGCTATTATCCAGAGAGAAAAGACTGGAGAGATTGAGATTTTCAATGGGATGTGTGGGCTATGGCAGCAATAATAATAGAGTGCGATATGCCTCGCAACGATTACTACTCAACAAGATGTGAAAAAGATGCGAGCAAAAAATAAAGCAACTTATTTATAAAACTAGAGTCTCTCAATTAATGAAACAGATGGCAGAGTAAGTATTAATAAAGCCAAACTCACGATCAGATATATCAATTGAATAGATAGAATAGTGTTTGACTAAAATAAGCTTCAGACCTCTACCACACGATCCAAAAGTGCATTTTGAGCGATTAAATTAAATAGATTTACTATAAATTTCACATTAAAATCTATTATTAACCCCAACCCCTAACAAATTCCCTACAAATCAAAGCACTTATAAACCTCACTAAAGGGGTTTTGGGGTTTTTAGTGTTTTAGTTAGTCATTGTAATATTCTAATGTTTCAACTTTCGCTCAGTATAATTTCGAAACACTTTATCAAAGGAGTTACTCATTTGTTTACTACTGTTATGACTTTGCTGCTTTAATTAAGTAGCATTAGAACTATTTTTAATATACGAATTATCACCAAAATAATATTTTTAATCTATATTCGTTGAAGTATTTCTCTGAGATGTTGGATTTATAATATAACTTTCATCTATTACTTAAGACTTATTAAATGGAAAATAATTAGCATTAAAGCTCTCAACGGGATCCACTATTTAAATATTTGTTACGGTCTAGTTTTCTCTCCAATATTACCTGCTCTACTTTTATTTACTTTGAGGTTTTTCATCTTTTTATTGTTGTTTTGTCTGGGAAGTTAAATTTTAGTACCTATATTTTAATTGATGAGTTTTCAATTGACTTTTATTGTATAATTAATGAGTTTATAGCTCTAACTTATTCTTATCGTCATTAGTTAGATGAAAATTGTTCAGCATTTTATAAGAGTTTTCGAAATTATTTTGGATGTCTAAAAGACTGTACTTGTCATATCCTCATCTTAATATACTCAAAGAAAAAATTATTTTTAAATTTAGTTCTCATTATTTCATTAGAGCTTTTATAATTAAAAAATTATTACTATGTTTTCTAATTTATAAGGAATTAAAATATCTTCTATACACTCCTTTGAACTGGAAATTAAGTTCTAGACTGAATTGAAATCAATAAATATCTACAACAATAGAATAGAATTAAAGATTCTTTATAGTAAGGTATGAACTAAAATATTTACATTAATATATATATATATAAGTATATTTCAAAGAAAATTTTTATTAAAAAAATAGGATCAAAATAAAAATACAGAAAAAAAATTTTTATTTAATATTTTATAAATTTACAATTTTTTTATACTTTTCTAATGCTAATTTTAAATTAACTGGTTTTGCTATTTGCTCTGCAAAACAAATTACTCTATGCTAATGTTTTAATCATCAAGATCTTCAATAGATGGATCATTTTACTTAATTTATTAAGATAACAGCTACTAAATGGCTTTACTGTCTTGCCATTGGAACTCTTAAGTCTGAAGCTTTTATGGAATTATTAGATTTGATATTAATTATTCCTGAACTTTTATTTGATCGTTAAAAGTATTAAATTAAAAAGATAAGAATCGTTAGTATGATTAAATTAGAAAGTTAAAGATAAATAGGGTGACAGAATGGGCCTGAGTTTACTATTTTTCTGATAGATTTTCTACCAACATTAGAGCCTACTGAAGGTAGAGAAGGGGTTGTAAGGATCATCGAATAAAGAATCAGCTGGCAAGTTCATTAGCTCCTTTAGTTACTGTGCATTCAACTATTTTCTTGCATTAATGAACTACTTTGCATTTGGCTTCATAGGTAATAAAGAGCCAAATGAAAGTTTTGCTTAGCCTTCAAAAATGAGAAGAAAACGATAACCAAATAAAAGTTAACAATAAAATATTTCTTATACTCACAATTCAGGTACTAGCGACTTTTGCGAAAAAACACGGATTACGTTGCCAACAACGGTAGGAGTGAGCATATTTTTTCCACTTTGATCTGAAGTTAAGCTTACTCTCGCAAACTCTGTTTATACACCCATAACGTTGGCTCTGTAGACTATGACTTCTTGATCAAGTGAGTTGGTGATGCTGAAGCTGATCAGTTCTTACAGAGTTTTTGTTTTCAGGATTCTTATCCAGGAAAAACGCTTGCCTCGTCAACTCATTCTGAAATATATCACTATTTAAATGATGGTTTGATTTAGTTAATAAATGAATAGAAATATTAAGAGATTACTCATAAAAAAATTGAATTGTTAGTAAGAAATAAATCTTTAGTCTTGTTATTTCAAGCCTAAATAGTTTCAGTTTTGTTTTATTATTTATTTACGTTTTACAGACCTTTAGAAAATAGCTTGGCTAGTTCATTTGAATTATTAGGAAGCTTATTCTTTGCTTTAATTTGATTCTACAAGATATAGTCCTGAATGAGCTTTTATTATATTCTATATAAATATCAAGAATTTATATTAGAATATCATTTTACAATTTTATAGAAAAATTATAATATTTACCCATAAATTTGTATTTTCATAAATAGATAATGAGGCGGACTGCTTAGGTAAAATGTTATACTTCAAGCAACTAAAAATTGATGGCAATCTCATCTGCCTAGCAGCATCTGAATTAGTTACTTATTATTTATTTCTTTCCTGTCTTTAAGTCTTATTATTTTATTTTTAAGAATATGATTATGGAGTATAATTATTCCTCTGTTGGAGTAAATTAGAGGATAGATTTATATTTGGAGATTAGGAGTTATTTGAATAGTGAGGAGATTTCATCCCAAACACTCTTATTTAATTTTAAGGTAGACTTTAAAAATTTAAATGTTATAAGAAATAATTTACTCAAACTTAAATAAATAGTTTAACAACTTGTGAAAGAAATCTTTAACTTGTCTAGAAGCTCCAGTATTAGTTAAATTACTGTTCTGAGATGAAAATGTCTATTAGTTGATATTCTACTGTTAAGGATATTAATAGACGGGTACATTTAAGTTTTGCTAAACCATTTAGCCCAAATATTTATCATACTTTTATTGGGAATAACTTGCTTTAACATTACTTATCTCAGGTTAATCTTATTAGTTTAAAATGCTTTAAGTTTAATATTATGCTTCAGATGTGACATTTTAGGTCGAAGAATCAATCATTAGTATTTAGTTTTTAAGTTAAGAATTCCTTGTTTTAGAGCTTCTAGTAAAATAAGTCCTTATTTATTTTGAGCACTCATGTTAATTATCCATTATATTTTTAGTTATAATAAGGTTTATTTTTATGATTATTTTACTTTTTCTATGGTAAGTAATTGTCCTCATGAATAAAAATAAAAACTTTTTACTGTATATTGATTGCATATCTTTGCGATTGATAAATCGCCTAATTATTTCCTTTTATATTAAACAGTAAAATGATGGTGCATAAAATTTTACCATTATTTTTCCATTTAACATAAACATCGGACAAAGTAAAAGTTTCCATTTTAAGAGAGAGGTGTTGGAGAATTTGAACGAGGAGGTTAGTTATTATAAAGAACTAACTTCTACCTGATCCTCAATTTTTGTTGGCAAGGGAAAAGGAGATTTCCATTTTCAATCATAATAATTCAATTTATGTGTAAATGCACATTACATCCTTGAAGTTTGATAAATTTATTATAACAATATGTATATGAAGACCTTGCGTATCTCGTCTTAAATAATCATTAAATAGAAGTTGATGGAGAAAAGAATTGGACGCTCAGTCAAGGATTTCCTACTGCACCCTACCTAAATTCCTTTATGTGTTATTGGCTGCTATTGAACAGAGTGACCTATGAATAAATCACACTGATGTAGTCGCGCCTTTCGTTTCCAAATGTGTTATTAGCACTTTATTTTATTTAATTTATTAATTATAATTTAAGAGGTTGTGATTAAATTTATAGGGCTGAGAGCCAACTAAGACGCAATTAAATAAGTTTAATTTTTTGCAACTTTAAATATTTTAATTCATTTTTTATGCATATAATTTTAGAGAGAATTTTTCTATAACTCCTCTCTCTACTCAATTTGGGTTAATGGTCCTCATCATGTTGAGGAATTCTTCAAAATCAATTTCCCCATCTCCATTCTTGACAACCTCTGAAACGATTCTAATCAGCTAGTCTGATGGTATCTGGTCCAATATATCGCTAATAAGTTTTGGATTTCTCTGGTATCGATTCTACCTGAGTTGTCTGTGTCAAAGATCATGAAAGCATTTCTCAAGTGTTCTTTTCTCAAGAATATTTATGTATCTATGGTAGCTGCGATGAATTCTACAATTTAATTGAATAAAATATTAATTATTTACCTATATAATTGAATGTTCCTGATTTATCAGTGTCAGCAGCTTGCATTAAAGCAAAAATTTCCTCACCATTTTTGACATCACTTAAACCTTATCTGAGTTCTTCCAAGTTCAAGCTGCCATCTCCATCTAAAGCTTTGAATGTATCCTTGAGATGCTTGATATCCTTTGGATTTATATGTACAGTAATTGCTGTAAGAGCAGCTTGTTTCACTTTCTGATGATGTTGGAATTTTTTTAGAGATTCAATTTTGATTCTTATCAATCTCTCAACCTTTCTATTTTTAGCAAGAGTTCTGATCCAGTGATGTTGCAAAGCTTCTTCTGCTGTAAGTCTAATTAAAATTGCTTCAATTTAAATGAAGATAATCTATGCTCTGGCTTGCATATAAATTTTTTAATCAAGTATTTAGCATCATTTGAGACATCTTCCCATTCTTCTCAATCGAAATCAAATTATCCTTTCTCTACCATTCTCAAAATCTCTTTATTATCATCGCCATAGAATGGGGGATAACCACATAGCAAAATGTATAGAATACATCCTGCTGACCACATATCGCAAGAAATTTCGAAGTTTCCAGTCAAGACCTCAGGGGAAATATAGGATGGGGTTCCTGCATAAGTTTTCATTCTTTGCAAAGCATTTTTGGCTAAAGGCATTGTATAAAGATTGAATGCTAAATACTTACAATCAGCATCAAGAATTTTTGAAAGACCAAAGTCAATAATCTTAACATCTGATGCATCATCCTTGCTCTAGTAGAGGAAATTCTCTGGCTTTAAGTCTCTGTGGCACACATTATTATTGTGACAATAATTAATGGCCTCTAAGATTTAACTTAAAAATTATATATTTTCTATTTTAAAATAAATAATTTAGAAAATTCTTGTTAAAATGGCTAATTTTTTTCCTAAAATGATTTGCTTAAATACAACTGCTGCATATTACTCAGAGAAATATTCCTTTTCAATGATTTTTTCGAAAAGCTCACCACCTATGCAAATTCTATTAATTTATAGATTAAATAAAGAATAGTGTGTTTAAAGGAAATTCGATAAAACAATGATAGTGAGCAACTTACTCCATCACTAGATACACATTTGTTTAATCATCAAAGTAAATACAATAGCCATTAAATTATTTAGAATTACTATTTTATATATAGTTTATTCATAAAGCTTAATAACGTTTGGATGATCCTATATTCAATTAATTCATGATTTCAATCTTACAAGTGTCTGCAAACTCTAACTTCAGTCTCATTATATTAATGATAATAAATAGCATGTTTAATAATAATTAGTCTTAAATCTATCCATGTTCTTAATCTAAGATCTAGGAATAACTTTAATGGCACGCTCATATCCAAGTGTCAAATGAGTACCTTAGTGCTTCACTCCATATGATCCACTACCCAATTTCTAAATAAAAATAATTGCATTTTTTGAAAAATATAGGTAGAATTTATTTTCTTACTCCTTTTATTTTAAATACTAATTAAATTTTTATAGTAAAAGCAATTAAAAACTTAAATTAAGAATATATATTATTTATAAAGATAAATCCTCTTTCAATTGAGAAGACACTATTGCTATCTTTTTCATTTTCCTTGATCATCGTTGCTTTCTTAATAACGAAATCATTTGACTAATGATGCGACTCCATTTCTCAATTATAACTATCTTGTAGATCGAATTTATATTTTTATTAATTAATTTTTAACTTTTACTTAAACTGATTCAATTGTTCGGACAAATTAAGCTTTTCTTGATATGCTGTGACTATCGATGAAATTTTTTATAACTATCTCAGCAACACTTACTTCCAAAATTTAAATCATGAAACGCATATAAAATAAAAAAGGGAATTTACATAAAATTTCAAATTTTGGATTCAAATCCTTTGGTTTTAAATATTTGATAATAAATTAGCTTAAAATAAAGAGACCTTTTTCTAATATATTAAAACTTATAATAGATTTGAGTTCTTGTAATATTTCTAGAATAATATTTCATATACACAAAGAAAAGAAATACCTATTGAACAATAAAAAGCAAAAATGTTTAAATTTTTAGAATAAACATAAGAAGAGCACACTATGATTATAGAGCAGTATCAGTAGTTATAAAAAGATGCTGCCTCAAATCTTTCATCTTATCCAAATGCGCAACACAAAGAAAACATGTATCTCTAAGTATTGCCTCTACTCAAGATATTGTCTTACTTCAATTTTAGGCATCATATGATGGTAACTAGAAAACTTGGCAAGAAAATGAAGTAGTTTGTTGAAACTAAGATTCAGTTCTTCTGCTCAGAGCGCGTGTTTTACTATAATTTCAAGCCAGGCTATGTTTATCCAACACGCAATAATAAGATAATTTAGTTGGTTAATAAAGTGCATATCTACTTATATCATTATTTCCCAGACTATTTTCAATGGCTATTTAATTATGTTATGAATCGAGAAGTTTATTTAGTGATGGATGAACTCAACGAAAGAAGGACCACATTTTGCTTCAATATGTTTTAACATAAGAAGATAAAGTATCTGAAGTTAATGAATGGTTAAATTAGAGGAACATATTTGAATGGTCTTGCCGCTTGTTGTGAGCGTAAATGTTTCAAAAATGTCGTATTTATGCATATCTCTAAAGAAATAGTTAGTAAGAGTGCAAAAACTTGACTATGAAATCTTGCTCTAATATTCAGCATTTAGAACACACAAAAATGGTAAATTGTGAGTAAGCTAATATAGTAAGGTGCGAAATTATGCGAGACAACTTAAAGATCTTCAATGAAAACTTAAAAGTACAAGAAATCAGAAGAACATTTTCGGTAGAAAATATCGTTGCTAAGTATCTCGCTTTTGATAGTCCTTTTAAAAACCTTAAAATGCTAGATTTAAGCTTCAATTAAATAGAGTTTTAAGGATTAGTTAACTTAATCAACAAGGGTGCTGTATTTGCGAATGCCCTTGAGCAATGACTCTTGAAAGAAACTTAATTATTATTTCATTTATGCAAATAGTTTCAAGGCTTTAACTTCCTAAAATAAGATACTTAGATTTGAACTTAAATCAAATTGAGTGGGAAGAAGATGATTTAAGAAGTCATCTCTACAAAATTGTTAGGAAGGTAAGTGAAAAGAAATTAGTGGGAGATAAAATATAGAAAATCAGATCTGTTGAGATTGCTGTAACTGAAGATTTAACTATGAAAGTTATGAGTTGTGAAGACCTCTACAAAGATTGAAACCATCCAAGATAAGTTTGGTTCTATAAATTGGTTAAATTAATTAATTTCTTGATATTTAAATTCATTAAATTTTATTGAGTTAGTAGGCCATGAGCGGCATTATTATTTTTACTTGCAACGCCTATTATCACTCTATGAATAAGCAACAAATTTAATCGTCAGGATCAAATTCATTCTCAATAAATCTAGAAATAATTTTTAAGCAGAACAATCGCCGATTTGATTATTACCATCCAAAACAAAAATTGTTAGATATCACTAAAATATTCTTGTCAATATCCCTTTATTTACCAATGCCTGTTTCTCTAATCAAACATCAACAACTTTCAAGAGATGTTAAAGGATATATTTACAAGGATAAAGAAAAAATTTAGCTGAAAAGAGAGGCAAAAGTTAAGACTTAATATTTTAATAGTAGTAAACCTAAACTGATGAAGCTAACAAGTTTTCTTGAACTATTCAATGTTATAACTCTAGTACTAACACCTTCAACAGACAAGGAGTATCTTTTGAAATTGTCAATCTATTACAATTGATTCAATAATAGTAAAATGAGATTTTGCCTTGATATGTTCGATTTGGATGATAACAAGCAAGAGCACTTAGACATCTTTGATTATGTTAAACCACTACCTTAAATTACGTCAGTTAAAATGAAAAACTGCTAATTTATAACAAAAAAAGTAATCTATATGGTGTTCTGGAAATCAAAGATTATCTACATTCTTGATTCATAATTCAAGTTTTGGACTTGGAAACCATTACATGCTGAACAATTTATAGTTAAGAAATCTACAATATGGGGAAGAGCAAATATCGCTCTAGGTATGCTTGGAAAATTCAAAAGTTTTTGAATTTGTTTAATCAGCCACAAACTATTTAGACTTGCTTTTGAAACCATTCTCAAATTCAAACTTAAGAGAGCATGTTATAAAGTAATCCCAAGTACATCGTAGAGGTATCTTAGATCCACTTTATTCAGTTTCTTGGTTCCAGACTCGCCATATATTTAAGCACTTGACTTTGATTGATATTGAAGGAGTCATCAGTGAAGCAAACTTGATATCTCTTGTGGTCTATATGGATTATTTTAAATCTCTTCAATTTGTTAAAATGGATGTAAATGCTTATAATTCATTTGAAATGAGGTATGTATTGGAACATTCTGGAGTGCAGTAAAGTGGAGTATTCAAAGAGTATAAGATTGTATAAGAAGAAAGAATAAGGAAATTTGTGAGTTAGGGGAGATTTAAAAATGAAGGATTAATGAAAAAATTTGACATTAAATATCTAGCAAAAGAGGAAGGCTTAGAATACCACTAAACTAAATGGATAAAGTGCAGTGCAAGTAAATCCACTGTCATTTACAGAAGTTTATACAAACACAAGAAGTAATATGAATTAGGAAATTGCAACCTAATTTACTTATTTATGAATCCTTAAATTTTAAATTTTTAATCATATTATAAGTTTTCTTCATATAAATTGCTTTGTTTAGATATTGGTATTATTATATTTAAATAAAAGCGGTAATGAATTACAAGAATTATACACCCTAAGAGAATGAGTTTTTTGCGGAAAATTAGCTCATTCAAATTATTCCTAACTTCAAGGAAGAGGCATTTTCTTTTGTATCTGGAACTTACGGACCTTTTAGAACAGCGAAGCCTGTTGTCGTACCTATGTGGCTTGCTATTTATTTAAAATCCAGAAATAATTGTCAAGTGATACTACTTAAATGGCTTGATTACGACCTCTTGAAGAGAGTTAAGTATTAGGAAATGGAGCAAAGCTTTGACTTTAGCAGTGAAATTCCCTACTATTATTATGAAATAGCTACTCTACTCTTCAACAATTGCTTTGATGAATTTTAAATGAATAATGGATCGGCCAGTACAAGCGGAGTTCAGAAAATTAAAAGCATCATTGAGGATATAAAAGAATTGAGAAGAGAAAAGCTTCTTAAAATGCTTAAGAATATTGACCCTGCAACTCCAATCAAGTTTTTGAGTTGTTGTGGGTCTGTTGAGATTAATCAAATTAGACCTTCATTTACAACTGCTTACAGTATTGCACATCAAATGCAGAATATTGTGGAGAGTAAAAATGATCCCACAGAGATTTAATTATCAATATAAGGAAATGGTTATTACAGTATATTTGTGTGTATTTTATAAGTAATAGATTTAAGCAATTAATTTCTTAACAAATAAATATATCAATATTTTAAATTATCTATCAATAAGAATATTCAAGTTAATCAAAGGCCATTCTTGGTGAAAGTTAACTGACAATTGAATTCATTGTGTTTTAATATTTAATATTAGCTGTGTCCTCTAAATTTATCTGTTGACGAGTTAGGTCTACGACTTGATTCGTACTTTCAAGTTATGCATGATAATCCAAATGATTTGATTCTAGGCTTTTCTAAGATAGTATTAATTTAATATTTTCGGTCTATAATTAACTAATATGCTACTGAGGCTATTTATGATTATTAGAGGTATTAATGGTTTGTTGATTCTTAAATTCTGTAGGTTCTGGAAGTCCTTCTTTGGATTGTGTATTTTAATCAACGGTTTAAAATAAGATTAAGGTAAAAAAATAAAATAATATATTAATTATATTGCTTCTATAGATGTTAAACGATGTCCTTGGTTTACTCGAATAAATACATCGATTTCTAGATTTGCTTACATCATTTATGATGTTGCTAGATTAATTTTATTAAGAGTTAAAACTACTGTTCCCATCAGTTTTAATAAATTTCGACATCATCTGGAGTTGGGGTTCTCATACTTAAATAAAAGACCACCAAATATTAAATTTACTATTATTTATTGCATAATGATTGGTAAAATTAATAATAAAGGAAAATTGAATTTTTAGTTAGTTATTATAATAATTGAGCAATTAAATTAAAATGGACTAAATAGAAGTAAATAAATAAACAAATAATATTGAGAGTAACACTCTTCTATCAAACAACGTAGCATCCTCTAATATTTAGCATTAATAAATAGGAGCTCTTGATCAGGAAGTTGACTACGCTCAAAGCGCTTTATTCTTTTCAAAGCCAAATTTTGACAATTTAATAGATAGATACTATTAGAGATATTACAGAAAAATTACACCATAAACTATTTAGCAAATGATGGGTTTTGTCAATAGTGATGCTTAATTGAAGGAAGATGGCAGTGAGAAATGCCTAGATTAGTTCTATTTCTTACACTCTTTATGAAAAATTAACATGTTATTTAAAATTTATAGATTCAAACTCTAACTAATTGGTGCTTTTTGGAATTTCAAATAAACATGAAGCTATTAAAAATAACGACATAAACCCAATAGTTTCAGTGAATTTTGATTGCGATCGTAAATAAAAGAGAGGAGATTCGCAAGTTAAAGGAAAGAGTAAAAGTAAGTTCCAAAGAATTTCATTATAACTTTTAGTTTGTTTTCTGAATTGTTATTATATTTTCGTTGATAACTTCAAATATTGATAAGGTAATTTTGAATGATAGGGGGAGTCATTAAATTAGATCCAAGAACTATGCTTTGTGAAATAAAATGCCAAGATGGCACTAACTGCAAAATTCGTAGTTTTGTTAGAAATGCTCAAATATTAGAGCTAAATAAGAGGCTTTGTTAAAATCCACAATTACTAGCTTAAAAGAGTGATTTAAAATATAATATTTTATCTCCTTAGTTTTTTAATTAAATGGATTAGAATTTAAAAATATAAAACCCCATTGATTGAATTGAAAAAGGTGACAAAAAGGTGACAAAAGGTAACATTGAATCTTTAAAAATCAATAATTAGCACAATTAATGACAGATGATTATAATAATTATAGTAAGTTTACAATTAAAATCTAACTATTAACATTGAAAATGGACAATCTCAATCTAACTGAAACCAATCAACCCTGCAATGTCAATGAGCGAAAGTGAATCAGAGCATTAAGCCTCAAAGCTCTAGATGGCGAACTCCCTTCGACAATGATCTGATCCAGGATGATAGGAAGTACATGACAAGTACTAATGGCTTCGAGTAGTGAGAACAAAATGGCCAGTAAGACCAGCGGGAGCCTTGCAGGCATGGAAGCAGGGGAAGAAGAGAGTGTAAACATAGACTTATGTACCTTCGATTATCACACCGTTGCAAGCTTCAGCATTGCATGGCTGCCATAGAGCATCAGTGACTTTGTAAGGTTAAACAGTCATGCGACTCTCTCTGGTGATGCCTACTATGCTTGAAAAGCTTTGAGGAGCTAGCAGGTAAGTATTAGCGTTGGTCATCTGATTCCTTGTAGCATTGAAAGGGAGATGGGCATGATGTTGCGAACACATTTGGGCTGAATCTACTCGTATTAAGCACAAAGCTTGCAAGAGTGAGAGAGATGGAAGGTCTATTATTGCCTGATACCGAGCATAACTCAGCATTGACACTCCTGACATCTGAATATGTTCCCTTTTGTGCAAAGATGTTACGTTGTAGCTCTGAACCACGATAGTGTAAGGGATAGTCATTGGATGAGATACTAAAGGGCTTAAAACGAGAAGGATGATGCTTCAGGGATCCTTAGCCCAGCTAACGTCAAGGGGTACATCTCCTACGAAAGTATAATCAACCCAATAGGAAAGCGCCAAGGCTGATCTACTGTATCAGAGAGGAATTCAGATAACCACCAGAAGAAAGCGGCAAAGAGCTAGAGGAAAGCATCTGCATGCAAGAAGCGCGTGACTGTAGCCCGAGATTCAACACAAAGACATGAGTAAGGCGCCTGATTGAATGGCTATGGTAAAGCATAATAAACAAAGATGCTCATGTATCTCGGCCTCTGGGATAGATGTCTGAGTCGGAGACTCCATCTTTATGCGTCTTTGCATGGTGATTTGAGTGGTAGCACTGGCCGCCCCCCATTTCAAGGTCCGCCCGTTACTTCGTCTGCAAAACCGAAAGTCCACAAATGCCTGAATTCCAATTGTAAGTATTTTGACCATTTTCTGAGGTATACCATAAAGCCCCTGCTGTAGGTTAGAGAGCAGATAGAGGCCGCAAAACTGATGCTGATGCTGTGCTATTTCTTCCTCCTGAGAAAGCAAAAGAGTCCCTAATAGCTTCATATTTAAGAATCCCCTTTTGAGCAGCTACCTATCTGTCAACATTCGGACAAAAGTGTCAACATTCTGACATCGAGATCCTTAAGTGTAGAATGTCGTAAGTGTTGAAGATTCAAGATCAGGAGCGAAGACCCCAAAGTGAAATTTCCATGCAAAAAATAGGGAACAAAAGCTTAGCCATGAACCCCAGGAGGGCTTGCAGTCTAAGCAGGGCAGCTACTGCAGTAGTAGAAATAATATGACATCTCTTTAGCTTATACTCTCATTGCCTCCACTCTCAAACATCCTGCTATCCTCAGAGAATTCACATGTTAAATTGCCTATTATAGTAATTACACTCTTGTATAAATAAATTATCTCTCCTATTTATATTTACCTATTGGGTTTTGTTTGTATATTTATTTTTCATTTCTCCCAATTTTTACAATCTTTTATTTATAATATAAGAGTGAAAGCGAAGGATATATAGCTATTTTTAGTGTTAAGAAAGGCTAAAATCTGAATGAAGCTCTTTAAATGGAAGATTTGGTAACTCAGGATAAATATTGAATCAAAGTAATTAAATGCTAATATAAAAACTTAATTAATTTAAATTAATTGAAATGATATTTTATTTATGATTTTACTGTCATTATTTTCTTTGATTGAAATATATAATATTCAAACTATTTATACAGATAGTTAAATTTGAAATTTAAATTATAAACATAGAATTTTGTAAATGGATTCATACAGATCAGAAGATTAATTTTCCTCTCAAAAAGACCCTTACAGCTCTTAATAAAACCCTTTTATTCCTATAAGAAAAGAATAAGGCGTCAAGAGAAAAGAGATAAAGATTAATTGCTAAAATAAAAAATGAATAGAATAATAGATTGATTTAACAATAAAACTTATTAGAAATTAAATGAATACTCTAGCAATATTAAAAACATTAGTAGAATCATTAAACTTTATAAAGTAAAACATCTCTACCAATGTATGACATTTATAAAATATTATAAGACAACAAGAATACAAAGACCCTCCTCAAATCCCAAAAAAGTTCTATATTTCTCAATTTCTTTATTTTGTTTTTTTACTCTAATATTTTTTGATTTATTTGAATTGAGAGGTTTATAGTGAAATTCGTGATCGCAACTTGGAAGACGAATTCAACTTGGCAAATAAACAAAAAGTATTGGACAAGTTTATGAAATTCTCAAAAGATAGCATTGATGATATCCTTATTTCTTCACAAGTTTCACATTAGTAATCTTAAAACAGCTCTTTTTTCGAATAGTAACTCTATGTTAGAGAAAGGTAATAATAGGTTTATTAAATGGATGGTAGTAGAGACTCTCTGAGTTACCTAAAAAACTTAAATGAAAAAGCTTTAAATTAGTAAAATATCCAAGACTATAATAATTCAAGCGAGAGTAGTGGCGTGAAACTGCAAAGTTTTCATGATAGTTGGAATGATTTAAATTCTTCAAAGTACAAAGAAAATACAAATTAAGATTATCTTGGCAATAATTTTAATAATGTATGGATACATTCGATTTGGGAAGCAAAATAAATTTTAAATTAAATAATTACTATTTTAATTCAATTGTGATTTTGAAGAATTTTTCCAAATACTAGATTTATAATACTATTTGCATAGCACGTTAATATTTTGAAGGTGGTTGCTATTGCTAGAATTAATTCATCTCTCCATGCAGGGGAGAAAGTCTCATTTACTATTCTTGGTAGTTAGTTCAAAATTAAAATGTCTCGCTTCCTAGGTCAATTCAGAAATATTGTCAATTATCAAATTCCAGCTAAAATTACGTAATCTACCGTAGGATCTATTTAGATTTGAATTTTAAGTCACTTTGATTTTGACAACTGCCATGATTTTAATTATTAATAAATTTAATTTAAGTTGATTTTCCCAAATCAATTGTATTCCAACAATAGTAAAAGCCTTGGTAACAATAAAAACAATGAATGCAAATAAGGAAATGAAGTTCTTAATTCACGTCCAGC
The DNA here is from genome assembly GCA_000711775.1 of Oxytricha trifallax. Classification (NCBI taxonomy): domain Eukaryota; phylum Ciliophora; class Spirotrichea; order Sporadotrichida; family Oxytrichidae; genus Oxytricha; species Oxytricha trifallax. The sequence continues at coordinate 15,009 of ARYC01003001.1, read as the reverse complement.
GGATGTGTTTAAAAACTATGCGAGTGTCTTTGCTGAAATAACTAAAAATGTACTCAATAAAAAGTTGATAAAGTTACATAGTATAAATACCAAGAATCCAGCAATGACAATTCAATAAATAATACCTCATAAGTTTTAGATGAAAACAAGCAGATCATTAATCAGGCCTTTGATGATTTCTTTTATAAATTTAATGGCGAACTCAAGCAGGACTTAAACAGCTATTAATCTCAATCTAACTTGATGTCAAGCTAAAACTCTTAAATTTGGAAAGAATAAATGACTCAAATGCTTAACCACGATAGACCAAAAGCTCTTGCATTACTTAATTAAGAATATGAAAGAAAGAAAATAACTACAATCGAGGAAGATCCTGATGGAGAAAATATTCATTCTGAAATTTCAACAAATAGAATCACCTTCATTCATTAATCTTCATAGAAGAATATTGCTGAAAACTAAGAAAGCCACACTTATAGAATGGGTAGGAGTAATCTCGAATATAGTGAAGTATCTTCAATATAAAATTCAAACAACATAAATGTTTTAAACTCAAAATTGAAAACTCCAACACCTCCGCCGAGATTACAGCTTTTTAAGAGATCCACTAAAAGTCCATCCATTTCACCTCACAGATACTAATAGTATAAATAAAATGAATATAGCCAAGTACATGATGAAATTTTCGACAGTAGTATTAAGAATAGTAATGTATCAACTGCGAGAAAACAGCAATAGTTTTCTAATATTGATAAAATAGAAAAGAATAGTGAAAATTAAAAATAAATTATCGTACAACTGCCTTTATTTGTAAATATGTAAATCAATTTACAATAATGATAAAAATTGGAATTAATGTACCTTAATTATGAATCACAAAGACCAAACAAATACCATTCAATTTTTAGGCGTTTTGATAATTAAATAATTTTTGATTTCCTTAATCAAATGTTGTTTGACTGAGAAGTATTATTGTGGTTACTTTTAGTTTAAGCTGATTTACTTATCATTATAATTTTTGTTTTGCATTAGTTTGATAGCCTAGCTAAGTATTTCGAAGTTTCTATAACATATATTTAAAAATAAGTGAAAATATTTTAATTTTATATCCAATTATTATTTTGATTGTAAATAAGTAGTTTTAATTATAAATGCTTCAAATATAAATAACTTACTGTAAAATTTAAAGATGAGATCGCTTAATTATTGCTAGTGTAGTTGCTCTTTGAGTGTTAAAATTTTCCATTTTAGCCTTAATTATGATTATTATAAATAAAATTCATTGATTACTTAAAATTCACAATTTTTTTTATATTAAAAATTTATGATCGATATCATGGTTGCTTCAAATTCAAATAGCAACCTTTAAAATATCACAAACTCCCATAGTTCATAAAGTATCCTCTAAAATCAATAGTATACTAATAAGGTTAGGAATTTGTATATTTTAGATAACGATACTCAAGAGATTGATTTCGGTGGCTATTACTCAGGTAGAGTTTTAGGGTCAACTTTAAAGCTACTCAATTCTAGTTAAAAAGTTTCTTTTAAAATGTTGGCTAAAATTGATTAAATTTCTTAGTAGCTAAATTTAAATCAACAAGCTTAAGACAATTGAAATTAGTTTGGTAATTTATAACCAAATAATCACTCTTGCTAGTTGATTGAAAACACTGAGATGAGAAATTTAGGAAAATCTTACGAATTCACTCTATTGCCTAATTAAGAGTTCAATTTAGTTGTAGTTTGTCAAAGTAATCTTCCAGTTTTATGCATTAACACTTGCGATATCTTCTCAAAATTAATATTGGAAGTAGATGATTCCATAGATAATCAAGTAGTTATTTTGAGAGGTAAACTTTGCTAGCCACAACTGAAATGCTATTTATAATTAAAAGAATAGTTGCCTTATGAAATAATTAAAATTTCAGTCGATCAACCTAAAAGCCATTTCAAACTCAAATTTAGCAATTAAAATATTAGATGTCTTTAGCTCTCTCCTATGAAGCTTCAATTTATATTGATTGATCTAAATTATTACAGAGATATAATTATGTAGTATTCTCAACTTTGAAAATTTAAAAATTTAATATAAATTAAATTTTGAATCAAAGCAAAATCTCCAAACCATTTAATTTTAACATCAAATCGCCTAAGACCCACAGTATTAATCGTTTTAATTTCATAAGAAATTTAATCAAATAAAGGAACCATAAATCCTTGGAACTAAAATGGTATTTAAAATGCAAAGAAGAGTAAAGAGACCTTCGTTAAGTCTTTTCAATAAATTTAATGGGAAAAATAATAGCATCAAACCTGCAGTGTTTTAAAACAGGAATATTAGTATCAGTGAAAGCATTTATAAATCATTGGAACATAGTAATATAAAATAATCTGAGTATTAAGAAGTTAATGCCGCATAGTTATAACTCAATAGAGGTTAAGTAGAAAGTAAAAAAAAAACAGAATATTCTAATTGATTAAGCTAAAAACTAAAGTAAGTCTCATGGTTTACAGAATCATTATAGGAAATATGATAATTAATACTTACACTCTCCAGCTTAGCCATAAACTTAAATATAAGAGTAAAACAAAAACCTTGAATTCAGTAATCGAAATCACACCACAAATATACTAGAGGATGAAAATTAAGATGAAGATGAGGATCTTTTGAATAACTAGTGGAACATAATGAACAGCATGCAGCCTACTGTTGATAGGAACGAGTAAAATCTTTTAAGTCCTTAAAAATAGGGAAAAAATGATGCCAATTAAGATTTTCAAGACCCTGTTTGCAGCTTTAGCGTATATAAGTGAAATAGATTGATGATGAATAGTTAACAAAAGAAAAGAATGATAAACATAAAAAATTAAACTTTGAGACAATAAGAAATTTACTATCAGATTTATGGTAATAGCCAAAACCTTAATTTTGATAGTTCTAGATTATAAAGTAAATAAATTACATTCAGAGACTTTGAGAGTATAATGTCAATAGATTCTTAGAGAGTATAGTAGCATAATTAATTAATTGGTTCTTCAAACAACAACCTTTTGTTTCAAGAGTATTAGCAGAACCAATACTAGAGCTTAAACATGAGCTATTCTAATTAAAATAATAGATTTAATAGCAGCAAAGACAAATCTTTAGGTAAAGATATTTCTGAATTTATTAACGAATTTAAAAGAGCTCTCAAGCCCCTAGTAAAGATAAGTTTATTAAAATGAGGTGCGCCAATAGTTACCAATAAAAATTAAATTAATCATACGATTAAGGCTAATATGACCTGAAGAGAAAAATAGTAATGAGAGCGGCTGAACATTAATTGAGAGACAGCTAAAACCAAAATTTTCAAAATCTACTCACTTTAATTTCTAAGAATGACAGAGCAAGAAACAATAAATTTTCTAATTCAGTTATAAGTAGAAATATCAATTAAGAACTTCAGTAAAATAGTGTAATAAATGTGAACCAGTCATAGGAAAAAAGAGAAAAGATTTAATCTTAACAATTTTCTTAAGCATAAAGTAGGTTAGGAACTTAAATACCTGGTAAAAGAGGGCCCTATAGGAAGATAGCCATATTACTAAATAGATAGAATCATTTGAATTAGAGTAATTTTATCATGAGTCTTGATTAAAATTAGGAGCCATTTATGATTAAAAGAATTTCGAGACCACAAAAATAGAAAAAACTTTTCTTCTGGAATATAATACAGTTCAAATGAAATATCTATAAAACTAAGTAAAGTTAATAGATAGACGGCTAATATCAGTCTTTCGAACAACTCTCTTCACAAATCCTATATTAAACCATCAATTCAAGACACTTTCCCAGGTATTTATGAATTTCAAATTCAAACAGTTAATAGCATATATTAACCGAGTACTAAAAGAGATTGAGAAACTAAAGGTGATACTTCTAGCTCTATCAAGTTACCAGGAAAACTCCTTTTTAACACAACTTAAAGATTATTTTCACCATATTCAAATTCCTCTTCTCCAACAAAGAAAATTCAAGCATTTACTAATTAGATGTCTCCTACCAATTAACTCACTTAAAATTTCATCACATAGTTACCATAATATCAAAACGCATCTTTCATTTTAAATTAAGACCTCTTAATATCTCCATTATCAAACAATTCAAAGAGAGACTAAAACACAAGAAAACAAGCCCACCTTCTCTTGTAGGAGCAAATGAAATGGAGCATTTAAATCATAATCTAAGTTAATTAAAATAAACTGAAAACTTGATATAAAATAATGGAATCGAATTTGATGAGGAAAGCCTGCTCTCAAACTAATTGACTAATGGGATTAGACTTACTTAGTCGCCACAATATTTGAATGGGGGATAATATCAATTAAATAAATAAGAGTTATTAAACAAATCTGAAAAGCACTTGGAAGTAAATTTCTAGATTTAAGATTTCCATGAAGTAAATCAGAATATAAAATTTATAGCTTCACAAAAGTTGGAGTTTGGCACTGCTTTAAATATAACAGAGAGTAGCTAGGACTCTGAAATATAGATATTGTAGACTCTCCAATAAGAATCACCTTTAAGTGCGAAGCTTAGAAATTTTTATGACTTGCAAAATTGAGAAGGTTTTAAAGGTGAGATGTTTCAATATAAATCAAAGTATATGAAAATAGATACTGATTAGTCAAAATATTATGTCATATTGGTTTCTTTATTGAAAATTATATAGATATTATATTATACATTTTAGCTTAAAATTTAGGTTGAAAATATAAATACTGTTTGCGTGAAAATTAACCATTAAAATATTAATTTTTCGAATGTGTTTACTATTCAGATGTTATTTAGGCGATCATATTACTGATCAAGACCTTCATCTCCATCGATTTCCCCGACAGTTAACTCATCACCTTCTTCATCTTTAAAATTCTTAACACTTTTATTTTCTTTTTATTTATCAATTTTAGCTGCTCCAAAGCTTGCTTGTTGCATATATTTACTCTATGTGTTGTTGACTTGCAAAGGATTACTAGAAGAGTACTTTTTAGTTATTTAATTTCCTCGAATATTCTCTTTAATATTGTCGAAGTCATTAGAGGGATCTCGACTGTGAATGTTTTGCAGCAAAATGCCTCTTGTGGTTGATATATTACTCATTGTTAAAGAAGAGTAAAGGGTAGCTAAAGTTAAATAGTAATATGAGATATGCTAGACAGGAAATGTATTTTCAAAGGGAAATTAAAACCCATTATATAAAGTTTAATTGTTAAGTACCGCTTAGATTATCGCCATGATGATTTTATAATTGATTGTTCGTATTATTGTCTGGGCTGTTGCTCAGATCTAAGTTGTCTATTTGATTGTGATTATAGCCATTAAATAGCAAAATGTTACTTTTTTTATTATCTTTTGATCTAAATAACAAAAAACAGAAAAGGGTTATTTAAGATTTACTTCTCATTTTGCAAGAATTATTTTATTGTGATCTATAAATGTCATTATTGTTTTCATTATTATTTGTTTTATTTAATTAGTTGATAGTTGGACTGGATTTTTTTTGAAAATTATTGTAAATTTATAGGAGCTAAAAAATATAATGCATATAAATAGTTAGACAATATATAGGCATGCTTAGTTTTTAATAAATATAAAATTATTTAGTTCCAAGAATGACTGTCCATGGTCACTACAATCACTCAGATCATCCTCAAATTCTGAATTCTGGAGGTGCTTGTCTTGCTCCACGTCCACGTATTCATTCATGTCATCTTCATCAAAGTAGTCACTGTCATGCAATTCATCACCTTCACTATAATTGAAATCAACTCATTTTACCATTTAATCAAACTAAATAATATTAAATTATTTATCCTATAATATGATTTGGATCTAAAGATCCAGGCCCGTCGCCACCTTCTTTCTCAAAAAGCATCTCGTTAAGATCAGATATCAGGACTAATCCATTTTTATCATATCGAAACTTCTTCTATTTACTTTCTTTTTCCATATCATATTTATCATCTCCATTCTCAGCTCCTTTAATTCATTCATTATATTTTCAAAAATGCTCACTTATCTATTGTGTTCTGTAAACCCAGAAATGTTATTGTTTGTGCTGCCGTCGGGATTTTATAATCGTTATCCACTTGGAGAATTTTAATTTCTCTTTTAACCAACAAATATATAATTAAACAGAAAGTAAAATGAATCAACCTTTGAAAATAGGAGTGAAAAGAGTTTTAATTAATACTATTTACATAAAAATAAATAATAAATTACCAACTTGCTCGCTTGATTTTTTTCTATTAACTCCTATCCCTCCATCCATTGATTTCTCACTCTCGCAAAATAAATATACCTAAGCTGCTCTTCTTCTTTTGTTTCGCGAATAAAGAACAAACCAATGCTAGATGTAACAAAGATCATAATAATTACAATCAAAAGTTCAGTGCTCAACCCATTAATAAATGGCAGAGAAATCCCTCCAAGGATGCCAAGTGAAAAACATACATTGAATGCAAAAGCGCAGATTTCTGTTGGAAAACTTTCAAGCGTTGTCACAGTAAGCAAAATGCTCAGTATTATATTAGAAATAAATTACTATTAATTAACCCATAAATAATATATAAAAGAGTTTATAGCTGTTAGAATAGGTGATTGTTAAAATTAAAATTTATTTCTAATTTGTAATTTAATTATTATTATTTAAATCAGGTTGCTTTTTAATAGAAGGGCTAGCAGCTACTACTACTGCTACTACTACAGGGCCTCTATTAGGAATTAAAAAGCAACCTGGAATTTTAAGATCTGATAAAGTATATTAAATATCCAATACTATAATTAAAATTTATTTTCTCTTGCCTATCCACTCCACTAATGCTTATTGAAGACCAAAGGATGTCCTCTCTCAGAAAAAGAAGGTCGTCCTCCTCCCTTTAACACTCATCATTCTTCCTACTGCCACTCTTCACCTCCTGGGTGCAAACACTACCGCCGCTTAAAGCAACAATCTTTAACGAACGCCTTAAAAGCTTCCTTGAGGTTATCAGCGATCACTCTTGCCAAACTACAATGATACTAGGGATTTCTGGAAGCTGTCTAAAAGAGTAGAGAACACAGATTACTATGCTATACAAACGAAAGAAAAGATTGAGCTCAAGCTGACGGCAGGGAGCTATTCCCACGCATTTATAAAAAGAGATGAGGCAATAGATTAAAGACTCAGCCAACGAAGACAAGACAATAGTGGACCATACGAGATAGTTAGACTTGAGCTATTCAAGCTGAAAAGCTGGGGAACTAACCTTCGAGTTCAACACGATAAGAACTCGAGCTTTGGGCAATGATACACAAGCTCAGCATCTTGAGGTAACGGTATTGCAGTTTTTCCATGACTCTTGTTCAGAACGGTTGGTTGAGGGAGTGACAGCTCTCTTATCCCAGTATTCATCGTTAGAAGTAATACCATCAATAACGGTTGTAAACCGATAATTTCACAAAAAATCTCTAAGCATCTAGAGGAATTCCTTTAGTAACCAACGATATTCCTTAAAGAGAACTCCACTTTGCTCGAGAAGATTTTCTTAAGGACTAATATGAAAATTTTTTACTCTCACCCTGAACATGGGAAGATGCTAGACAAAAATTGGCTGGAATCTGCATTTAAAGAGCATTAGTAACAGCCATTAGAGACTAAAGCTTGTAGAGTGTATGATGAATATCACAATAGAAAGGATTGCAATCATTAAATGAGTAATTATTCAATAGGGGGTGTCGTAATCTAATTGGGATATATTTCATGCTAGGACTTCATGGCTGTCTAGGAGAGTTGGGGTCACTGCAGTTTTTTATTCTGTATCAAACGGCACTAATATTGATAAATTGTGGAAGGCGCAAGAAAAGTTACGTTGGTTTTATAAATTCGGGTAAGTTCAATTAATCAAGTTTGTGACAATGTAGTGCTGATAGAGTTAGTGATAGATACTGCAGCACATTCTTGGCTGGTGCTCAGCAACCCGAGAACGAAGCTGGCTCATTCTAGCAATCGATCTAGCTCAATGGAGAGCAAGTTTATACTGGCTCGTCAGCAACAGGTCCAAGAGAAGCCAAAGGGACTGGGTGAAGGAGCAATTTCAGGATACCATGGTCTCGATCGAGGAATAGCTCTACCGCTTCGCCTACAAGATGTTCTAGGACAACCCCTTCGTCACTCACCCAACACCTCAAAAGTTTTATCTCCAAGGCCAGAGCCACGGGGTTCCAGTGAAGCTACGACACGGAAATCAGACTTAAGTGGCAAACATGGCGAAGGACAACTACTTGAGCGAGAAACCTGAAGATTAAAGAGCAGAATACCTAGAAATTATAAAGGTAATTAAGAAATTATGACTAAATGATACATTTCACCTTATTAATTTAAATTTAAGTAAGTATTTTAATTTCTCTTTCACTTTATTTTTAAATCTTTATTTATTTAAAAACTCTACTAAAATATTTATTAATTTTACTGATTAAGTCTAAAGCAATCTTTGATTTAAAATATCTATTTTATAGTATTTGGAGAGCAGCTCTGAATGATATGCTAACAATACAATGAGTCTGAGGGCTATTATTTAAAATAATCAAAAAGAAGAGCAGGAGACAGATCAAAATGTTGGCAAGCAATATAGCTGTTCTTCTTTTGAAAAATTTGACGATTATTTTAGTAGAAAGTGCTGCCATGAATTCAGTCGAGCTTAAAATTATTAAATCCAGGAATATTACTTAGTATTCAATTTAATTAAACTAGTAAATCATAATTAATCTTACGAATTCAATAAAAGTTATAATAGATTAATATAAATTGATTTCTTATAATACTTCCGATTGAATATTTTCAATGAAAACGAAGCCAACCATTTATCCTGTGGCATAGCATAAACAAGAGAACGCTAGAGCGCCAACTACCAAGAATTTTTATTTGCTACCAATTAAATTTCTAAGCATGAAGATAGAGCCTCTTCTTCTCTTTATCTACTATGATTTTTTATATCTCAAACAAATTGTAATTTGAAAGTATATTGAAATGAAAATTTTATTTTACTAATTTAAAGGTGTAAGAGTGAAAGCGATTTTATCTGTAAAAATATCCTCATCATTAGCTCATGCAATTTAATTCAGCAAATATTTTACTGAATCAGTTTAACCAGTTGATGCCAAAATATGATGCAATTTTTATTAGAATATAAAACCTCTGATCTAATATATTAATAATTAAGTTATTTTATTATGCACACTTTCATAAGGTATATTTGATAAATAAACCTGAAAACAAGACTGTAAATCCAATTACTATGCAAATAAAGTACACCAACTTTTTGAAGTATTAAAAAGAACCACATAATATTAAAATGCCCAGTAATCTCAATTTATTATATATTTTTTTACAACAAATATTAATATGACGTCTTAAAATTTTAATAAATGTATAATAAAGGGATATTAGATAAAATCTAGTAGCTGACAATAAAATAATAAAATTTTCTCTTTAGGATTTCTACAATTATTCAAAGCCAATTATTTGAAGGTCAAGGAAGAATTATGATAAATAAAAAGAAATAGATAAATTAATAATAAAATAAAGAATAATAAAATGGAACTAATTGCAAAGACGCTGGTGGAGCCTGTGCATCACAAAAAATCCAAGTTATAAAAACATATCTTTATTTTTTTTTTTTAGTGGTCCTACCAGATAAGACTAAAAGTGGTATAGGACAACAATTCACAGAGCAACACATAGACAAGGTATAGAAGAAGAATGATTATGATAAAGAACAAATGATATTTTGCGTGTTTTAAACCACGTAACTTTTTTTAAATATATATAATTTTCATTTTGGCTTATTGATTTTCATTTATTATTGATCGAATTGTTATAATCATCTTTTTTTATTTTTATTTTTCATAAATTTTGAGAAAAACAGAGAAACAAAGAAAAATGAGATTATATTATAAAGTAATATAAATCAAATTCTAATAGATTGACTAATGTTATTAACAAAATAGAACAATTTTTAAACAATATGAATTTCTTGTCAGCAATAGGTATAAATATCATAGCAATTAAAAAACCAATTATCTTAAGCATGATGATTTTTTCCCTGCTAAATCTATCCAGTAAAAACCCTGATAATAGCTGACTTGCCATAAAAATTGAGGAAATAATGGCAAATTACTAGCGGGAATCAAATAAATTTGGGATACCCCCCATGTGCCTGGAATCGGAAAAGACCCCCCCATGTGCCTGGAATTTTTATGACTTTCGTTCACAGTTCTGGAATCATGAAAAGTTCTCTATGAAGAAGAAATTTCCAAAACTCAATGACCACCGTACCATATAATTTAGCTACCCTAGATTACATTTAAAAAATAATGAAGAATTCATGGAGAAAAATCATATTGTTTATGTTATAAATTGCATTTTATGATAATTTTCCAACTAATTTTTCTCCATGAATCCTTCATTATTTTTTAAATTTCGTTTTTTAATCGTAATCTAGGGTAGCTAAATTATATGGTACGGTGGTCATTTAGTTTTGGAAATTTCTTCTTCATAGAGAACTTTTCATGATTCCAGAACTGTGAACGAAAGTCAAAAAATTCCAGGCACATGGGGGGGTCTTTTCCGATTCCAGGCACATGGGGGGTATCCTAAATTTGAAGTCGAACAAATCATGCCAAACTCAGAGATAAAACTATTTATAGAGTCCTGATAGACTTATCTGTATTTATTGACATATTGTGGACTGCACGCTTGCTATTGACTGCACCTAAAATATATTTTATTTTCATCGTTGTAAAATTCAAAACCCCAAAACCCCTTAGTGAGGTTTATAAGTGCTTGATTTGTAGGGTAGAGTTGGGGGTCTTATTGGGGTTAGTAGAGAAAATGCAAGTTTAAATGAGTTTAATAAGTATTTATAGAGTATTAATTATCTAAAATCAAACAAATTTTATCTGCTTGTCTTTGTTGCATCTCATAAATCTTGCTGTCTATAAAGGCTATAAGATATCGTCTAAGGTTTACCTTGGATAAGCAGGTGCTCTTACTATTATCTTTTCTACAATATTACTTATTTCTTTGCAAACCTCATTCTACTTTAGATGTTTCTCTGCTAAGCATATTGATTGTTTTTCATGCTTATTGCCAAAGTAAGCCATACTTTCCATATCGCACTCTAATATTATTGCTGCTACTGCCCATACATCCCATTAAACAGAGCCATTCGTCCACTTTTCCTTGTGGGAAGTATCCAGGAGTGCCAAGCACCTTTGCTAGAGTTACTATCTCTTATCTTATAGCCCTATTGAAATCTATGACAACTATTTCTTAAGGACAGAGGTTAAGCATTACATTTTCTGGCTTCAAATCTCTGTGAACATAACCTAAATCATGAAGCTCTTTTACACCCTTTGTCATCTCTTAGAGTATTTCATTGGGATCATCTGGGTATCTGTTATGATATAGGTATTCTCTTAGAGTCATTTCAAATTTCTTAAGTCTAAGAGCTATGAAACCAAAGCCAAAAATAACTCCATCCAATTTGAGCAAATTTTTTTAATTCCTTTTCTATGCCTCTTTAAGTATAATATATTCATTGGCAAATTCATTCTGATACTACTCATTCTTAATGAGGGAGCTGAAAGGATATATCTTGTATGCATATTCAAAACCCCAAAACCCCTTAGTGAGGTTTATAAGTGCTTTGATTTGTAGGGTATAAATGGGGTCTTATTGGGGTTAGTAGAGAAATTAGGCCAATTTACAAAATGAGAAATAGTAATTAGCGAAATTTAGGGTCGATTTATGATGAGAAATATTTAGATTTACTGCTTAAGCTTTGGTATGGTACGAGTATTAATATAGACTTAGTCAAACCAGTCCTGAATTATGCAGCTATAGCAAAGCTACTACACTAGAGTGCCTCAACTGTTAGGTATCACTGCTTACTAGCTGTTTACCATTTTAATTCTGGCTCTAAAAAGCATCCTGCAAGAAAATAAAAGTTCTCTCAAGCTCATATTGACTACCTCTGCGATCGAGGACTTTGAAGTATTGGGCACACTTTCCATTAGACTAGCGAGCTGAGATGTTTCATCGCAAGTTTCCTGATATGCGCATCTCTCCATAGACTATAGCTAATATTTATAGACGACATGGTATTACTTTCAAGACTGTCAACAGAGTGAAGAGAGTGATTGATTTTACAGTGCCATTTTATAGTAATAATTTAAACTATATATATGATTAAATGCAGAGGGCTATTGACAATAACATCAAGTTCAAACACGCTGATGAAGCTGTGTTTACGTTCAACACTTTTTTATTAATAAGTCTTGGTATAAGAAGTATGATAACATAGAGGTTTATGACTAAAAAAGTGAAGGTAGTCACCCATGCAATTTTAGCTGGTATAAGTGAAGATTCAGGCCTAGAGAGTTATGTTTTTCACCCTCGCTCTATTAAGCGAGAGTAGTATATAGAGTTCCTTCACAAGCTCAGAGAGAAATATAGTAACCTAGAGATCATCCTGTTTGTTGATAACCTCTCAGTTCATAAGACTAAGGAGTCTAAGAAAGCTTATGAAGAGCTAAACATAACTCCTGTATACAACGTTCCTTATAGCCCATAGTTTAATGGAATTGATTTCTACTGGAGTTAAATCAAGACTCACTACAAGAAGCTGCTGCTGTATCATCTTATGCATGACTTGCCCATCGATACAGTAGACTTAATTCAAAGCAGCTGTTAGAGAGTGAGCGTAGATAAGACAACAATTTGTGCGAGAGAGGGAAGAATGAATGTTTATAAATAAGTTTTAGATTTAAAGGAATGAATATATTCACATATTAAATTAGCCCATAAAGAGGTTTGGTTTCTCTTTCTTCTCCTCTTCTTATGGCTTGCTTGGGCCCATATTTCTTCTCTTAGTGCCAGCCTCCTGAATCTATGTTCATTTCTTCTGGCTTTTAGGCATCTTTATAAAGTCTTTTGCTCACTTCATAAATAGTCTATGACTTTCTCTCTCTGTGAACCTTCGCATGCTCTTTCATTAGGAATATACCAGTTCCAGGTTTCCCTACAAAGTTATGAATCAAAGATTACTAGAGAGGAATGGGTGCTTCTTAAGCTCAGCGAGCCAGGTCTCGCTTATTAGTGTGCCTTGCTTCTTTTAATCTTCAGGAGAAATAGAGTAGCGTTTTTTGTGAGCTTCTTCAATGATCTCTCTGAGATAACTCTCTCTTAAAGTGCCAAGAACTCCAAAGAAGAAGCTCCTTTCTGGATGCTTGTTATAGAGTTGTTTCTTGGTAGGAAGATAAACTACCAACTCTTCATCTTTCATCGTATCTTCGTAGAGATTAGTAACTGAAATTTCTGGGTAGTTTGGTATATCTATCAACTTTATTTCACTGTATTTTTAAAAGCTTTCTTCTCCTCACAAAGAATTGCGTTCAAGAATGAAATTTTGGTACCTTCCATTGTATGAAGGAATAAACAAACTATATAATATGTTAATAGTCAACAAGTTATCTTACCATGTAAGGTAAGGTATCGATAGAGATCTTCCTTGCTTCTAAATCTTGAGATCATTTCTTAAGCTTCAACCCTTTTCATTGCAGTACTTATAGATTCCATCCTTTTTCCTTCTCTTGTTATTAAATTTCAAATTTTATTATATAGAGTTCTGGATCCTACTGTTAAAAATCTTAGTATTAAATATGGGCATCTTATAGGGGGTCAACCTGGTAAGGGTACGTGGAGAAATCTGGCAGAAGCTGTAACAAACTTCAGAGATGGAGCTCCATTTTTATCAATTTAGTTCTATTAAATTAGTACTAAATTTGTTTAAATTTAATTGGTACCAATTTAATAGTACCAAAACTTAATTAGTACCTAATTTTAAGCTAATGAGGTTTTAATGGAAAAGTTCCAAAATGGTTCAAAACCTAATTGGTACCAGTACCAACCCGATTTTATACTTAGTTGGTACCAAAATCGAAATTATTAAGTATGAAATTAGAAAAATTATATTTTATTAACTAAGCATAAATATGATCTCTAACACCTTAAATTAAACCATAATTGTTGACGTATCAACTCCTATACAGAGTGACTATAACCAGAAAGGTTACTAGAGCTTAATAATAGAAATTCAAATTTGAATTTAAACATGGCGGCTAACTTAAATCGAAAAGCAGTTTCTCTTAGCAGTGGATAATCATAGCTAAACTTTGGCTCCTCCAAGAAACCTGAAGTAATTTATATTGAGAAGGAGGTTGAGCTAAGAGCTTTAGAGTTTGAAGCTGAGGTCTTTAAAATTTAAGTTTAAAACAAGAAGTAGAGTGCAGAGATAGGAGTTTAAACATAAGTTGAATTAGATGAGGAAGATAAGGAACAGCAACCAATAGAAAAAATTAAAACATTTTAATGTGAAGACTGCTAAAATTTCTTCTCAACTGAGTCTAGCTTGAAGAGACACATCAAAGAGGTAAACTCTGGTAGAGCTAAGATCTACTTCAAGCATGATAAAGTAGATGGTAGATATTAGTGGACAACATGCATGAAGTCTTATACTCACTCAGCTAAAGTAAAGAGGCATATGCAAAAGCATCATTTAAGCGAATTTCTGATTAAAGATGAGGAAACTTAAAAGCTTGTACCTGCTAAAAGAAAAAATAACTCTCTTGAGTCATAAAGAAAACAAGAGGAAAGGCTCAAGAGGCAGAAGTGTTTTGAATCAATGAATCAGCCAGAAAATGGTACTCTTATAGCATGTCTTTAAGAGAGAGCTATGTATATACCTGCATTGAATGCAATTGATATTGAAAGCTGTATTGAAAATTACTTGCATTTTGACCTGCCAAACAAGGCTAAGCTTATAATGGTTGATGAGTATGCTTACAAAGTATATCCTTTTAAATATCTCATTAAAAACGAGCAGTATCAAAATGAATTTGCAAACGAATACATAATACTGAGGGAG